>JBBPCX010070111.1:0-10863 GCA_037974365.1 Hydrocynus forskahlii | reverse complement strand
TATATATATATATATATACACACATATATATGATATATTTCGACTCAAATATTTAAAACGTCTTGTAATTCTGTACTTTATAAATTAAATTAGATGTTAAAGAAGCGAGCTGAGCACTGCGGCTCATTTCTGTTTCTAAAAATGCTCACGCATCTTTCTGATGACGTGTTATATGTCTCCTTAGATTGTCTGTAGTGGAGCAATTGACCCCTAAGACCCCTAAATCAGTGGAGCTGGAAGTGAACCTGTGTTATGTAAAGCTACTGTTTTTAGAACAGCTCTATACACCATTAGGTAAATGTGGAACAAAACTGACAACATTCAAATGCTGAATATTAATAAAATTATTTTGTTTATTTTAGTTGTTTCAGCTACATTAGTGCAGTCATGTTTTGCTAGAAGTATTCTGCCTTCATGCCACTATCATTATTAACACATTTTAGGGTACTGAAACATGAGCTTGTTAGATTATTTTATGTCACCACTGATGACATCATGGTCCATAACTATGATTAAAACCATACAGCCTCATTTTCAAAAAGCTGGCATGCTGTGTCATGTAAACCGTATCTTTAACTGATAATAGTACAAAGACAACATGTCAAATGGGGTGCGTGATATACTTAATATACTGTATAATGTAAATAATGTATTGTGACTTGTTTCATGTTCAGATACAATTTGTCAAGTATTTTTAAGTGTACAACAAGAGACTCATTTGGGGTTTTGCTTCTCACGCAGTTTCCTATGGCTCTCTGCCACCCAAATTGCATTCTACTGCACTTAATAGTGTGTCAAAACAAAACAAAACACAACTATTAGAAATACATTCAGTTATTTTGTATGTGAAGCAAGAAGGTGTTAATTAGGATACAGATTAAAAGAAAAAAACATGTATATCACACAGTCTTAGTACAACTTATTATAAATGCATTAGCACTATTATCCAAAAGGAAAAACTTCCACTGACCCACTGATAGTTTCTCCGGCAATAAATCCCAGAAACATACGCAGTTCCAGAATTAAGACCCTTGCCATTTAATAAAGTATTGAAGTTTGACCCTCTCCCTTTCAGAAGAAAAATAATTGGGTTGTCTCCCATGTTGCCATAATCAAAACATCTGATAAATGTGTTTTTTTTGGGTTGCTAGGTTACGGGAATGCTGGCGAGACTGACGCCGCTCCGTCTGGCATGTTTTTATTTGGCATTTTTAAAAATTTTATGATTTATGGTAAATATTCGTAATTTCAATACGTGGTATTGTATTGTCTATATATTTTACTATTATTTTAATTATTTTGTACTATTTTTAACTATGGAGAGAACAAAGCAGACCGCCCGCAAATCCACCGGTGGGAAGGCATCCAGGAAGCAGCTGTGGCCATGAAGGCTGCAGGAGTGCTCCGGCTACCGGCGACGTGAAGAAACCTCACCGTTACAGGCCCGGCACCGTGGCTCCGAGAGAGATCCGCCGTTACCAAAAATCCACAGAACTGCTAATCCACAAGCTGCCCTTCCAGCACCTGGTGCGTGAGATCGCTCCGGACTTCAAGACTGACCTCTGCTTCCAGAGCTCCGCCGTCATGGTCCTGCAGGAAGCCAGCAAGGCTTACTTGATGGATCTGTTCAGCGAGGCTTACTTGGTGGATTTGTTTGTGGACACGAACTTGTGCGTCATTCACACCAAGAGAGTCTCCATCATGCCTAAAGATATTCAGCTGGCCCGCCATATCCGTGGAGAGTGGCCTAAACTAACGGTGCTTAAGGTCCCTAATGTGGAACGCCCTCCCTTAACATCTGAGGAGAACACTGTCTGCTATAAAAAGGACTTAAGCCATTTCTTTATAATATAATTTACTCTTAAAAATGATTATAAACGCCTCTTAATTTAATATATCTATTCTTTAACTTTTATAACTTCTGTAAAGTGACCTTGAGAATCGTGAAAGGCTCTTATAAATAAAATGTATTAGAATTATTATTATTATTATTTTATTTTTTCCTTATAACATTTTCAAAGAAAACGGCTTTCATCTATACCTATGTTTTTATTAACTATTTTGGATCATTTATATCAAGGTGTAACGTCTGGGCTGCCTCGGTCACACCCTCAGCCTCCGTCACCAGAGTACTAGTATAACAGACTTTATTTCATGCTGTTATGTTGCACTAATTCTGAATGTACTTGTGCTCATTATGTATGTGTGTGTAATGCATTTACCCCTCGAGGCTTGCCATAGATGGGCAGGGGCATGCGCACTTGTCAGGCTGTTTACGTGGTTTAATGTTACGGCAGGTGTTTAACTAGTTGGTTACTAGTTTAAAGTTCTTAGTGAGGTTAGCGCGTGTGGGGTCAATGTCATGTGGTGTAAAGACGAGGATGATTCCTTTTCGAGTTGGAACCGCGACAAGATTAACAGACACATGAGAATTGAGTTGCCGCCGCCGTTCTCCAGTGATGAGAAGCAGAGCTTTCTATGTTGGGCACGGCAGTTCGAGGTCGCGGTCAGAGTGCTCACAGAGTGAGATGGCGTTGCGTCCTATAATTACGAACTGGCGCAGATTCTACCGACGCGGCTGAGTAACGCAGCATTTCTTTTGTGGGACAGCCTTCCCCATACTGTTCAGACGGATTATGCCTCTAAAGAAAGACTTAAAGAGGCCTTTGGACAGTGGCAGTTTATGGATTGCTTCAGAGCCAGCCTATTGGCCCGCCCTCGTGTGCCGCGGGAAAGTTTGGAAGTGTATGCGGCAGAGATCAGCAGGTTAGTGGACAAAGCTTTTCCTGAATACGGCGACAGAGCCGTAGTTTTCTTGCGGGTTTGGATCCTGTGCTCAGAGCTAAATGCCATGAGCAAGGAGCAACAGATTTAGAAGAGGCCAAAAACTGAGAGCCAGAGTCAGTTCGAGAGCAATGGTCGAGTGCGAAGGAGGCCGCTCTCTGTCTAATGGAGGGTGCCAGTGTGTCTGTGGGGGCCATGGATGCCAGTCGTACCTTTGATAGTGCGCTGAGAGGCCGCTCGCTTAAGAGGAAATTGTTCTCCAACTGTGATGAGCATACTTCAGGCCTGGATGTACGTTGTTCAAAAGACTCTCACTCTCCTTCATCACCTGCAAGACCTTCATCACCTGCAATGGAACAGCTATGGCCGCCACTATAAATTTGCCACCTCTCAGTGAGTCAGTTGTGCCAGTTAAAGTATGTCTTCCTAACATAACCCGTGTTGCAAGTGACTTTGTTGGATAATTAGAGCCCAATGTGGCAGATTCTTCCAGTCTAATAGTAGCTCACACAGTGGCTGGAGTTCACAACGGACTAACGAAGGCTCGGATTTTTAATCCTTCTGGACATGACATTTCACTGAAACAAGGGATGCATCTGGGTGAACTTTACTCAGTTGATGATTGTGATGTTCAGCTGTTTCAGGCCCTGGCTGATGTAGCTGCTGTGACCACTGCTTCAACTGCGCCTCCGGTATCGCTGGATAAATCGCCCATTTCTGATCCCGAGAAAGCTGCACTGTCAAAATTGCTGCTGGAATTTAATGACATCTTTAGCTCCTCCAAACAGAATGATGGCAGATGTAAGCTGGTGAAAGATTACATAAGGACTGGTGAGCAGACACCTATCAGACTGCGTGCACATCGTACATCCCCTGAAAAACGTGCAGAGATAGAAAGACAGGTGGCTGGTTTGCTTGCGGACAGTGTGACTGAGGAGAGCTGTAGTCCTTGGGCATCGCCAGTTGTTTTGGTGAGGAAGAAGTGTGGCACCTGGCATTTTTGTGTGGATTATAGACACTTAAACAGTGTGACTATTAAAGACTTTCATCCTTTCCCCCGAGTGGACAATACACGCTGGCAGGAGCTGTCTGGTTCAGCACGTTAGACTTCTCTAACGGTTACTGAGGAGGTTGCGGAGGAGGACAGAGAAAAAAATGCTTTTACAACAGGACAAGGCCTCTATCAGTGGAGATCTATGCCGATGGGCCTTCTCCAACACCACGGCCATGTATCGTTTGATGGAGCTGGTCCTCAGAGGGCTCCCGTGGCATATCTACCTCGATGATATTTTGATTTACAATAAAACCTTTGAGGAACACCTGTCAAGCCTCAAAGAAGTGTTTTCAGGAATCCAGTCTGCAGGGTTGAGACTGAACCCACACAAATGCCACCTTGCCAGAGATCATGTAGTTTTCCTGGGCCATGTCCCGAGGAACCTGACCCGAGGAACACAGAGAAAGTTTTGAACTGGCCAGTTCCCTGTTTTCCTTCTGAAGTGAGCGCTTTTGAAGGACTATGTTCTTATTACAGATGTTTCGTCAAGGACTTTTCTTAATTTGCTGCACCACTGAACCAACTCGTTGGTAAAAATGTGCCCTTTGTATGGACCACTGCGTGTGACCAATCATTTACCCAACTGAAAAATGTGTTGTCGTCTGAGGCTGTCGTGATAGCTGACCTCAGTGTGCCCTTTAAAATCTACACTGATGCCTCCAATCTGGCTGTTGGTGCAGTTCTTGCGCAGGACAGGGGTGAGCGTGAACACGTGGTGGCGTATGCCAGCCGTTCCAGCCAATTCCACACAAAAGTGCTGGTCCACGTTTGATCGTGAGTAGTGAGCTATAGTGCGGGCAGTAAGGGAATTAAAGCATTACATTGGACTTGCCTCTTTTACCATTATCTCAGATCATCGACCACTCTTAGCCCTCCGGAAAATGTCCGTTGATGATGACCCTACAGGAAGAAGAACAAGATGGATCTTGGAGCTTGATCCGTTGAATTGGGTCATTGTGCACAAAGATGGACACCAACACAAAATGCAGATGCGCTTTCTCGCCGCCCTGAGGAATCTGATATGGATGTGGTGGGGGGCAGTGTTAAAAGTGCACTGTACGTGAATTTGATGAGTTCTGATCAAATAGACTTGGACATTTCCTGTTCACCCGAAGTGGTTGAGTCGGCAGGTGATGTGACTATGGAGAACTCGCCTGATAATTCAGATGGCATGCCTCCTTCATTGTCCCACAGTGTATCTGACATTAGAGCTATGAAAAATGTTGACCCTGACATTAAGACTGCTTTGAGCTGGGTGGAGCACTCCCAAAGACCATCCAGAAAAAAACTACATGGAGCTTCTCAGTGCTTACGGACGTTTTGGTCTGAATTCAACCATCTTTCTATCATTAATGGACTGTTATGCCGCTCGGTTCGCTGCCCCCTCACAAGTAAACCTGTAGTCCAAATAGTTGTTCCCTCTGCACTAATCTCTGACATTCTGTTGCAGTTGCATGGTGCTCCAGCTTCTGCCCATTTGCGGCGCAGTCCTGTTCCAGCCTACCGTGCGCCGATGTGTGGATCCCAGTCAGTGCGGCCATTTGAAAGGGTGGCTATGGATATCTTAGAACTACCTGTGACTTCAAAAGGAAACCGGTACGTATTGGTCGTCAAAGACTACTTCACTAAATTTGTCAACTTGTATCCCTTGCCCAATCAGTCAGCACAGACGGTAGCGCATTGTCCGTTTGAGAACTATGTTTTACGTTATGGTGTTCCAGAGACTTTGCATTCGGACCAGGGTTGTCAGTTTTAGGCGGAGGTGGTCCAGACTCTCTGCCATCTTCTGAACATTAAAAAGACTCGCACCACGCCATACAATCCGAAATCGGATGGTATGATTGAACGGTTTAATCGCACTCGGAACGATCAACTGGCTAAGACGCTTTTGACTTATGGGGGTGAATGGGACAATTACGTGAAGCATTTGGCATTTGCTTACAATACAACAGTTCACTCCAGCACTCGTTTCACACCTTTCTTCTTGACCCATGGCCGGGAAGCACGGGTTCCTGCTGATGTACTGTTACCCACTCGTGCTCTTGACTCTCAAATGTCAGTGTCACATGCTGAATTTGTTTCCTCATTGCTGACAAGACTGAACTCTGCCTTTAGTGGTGCACGGATGCACAGTGAGGTGGCTCACAGCCGTCAGAAACTGTACCATGATGTTGGTTTGCGTCACTGGCCCTATGATGTAGGTGCCATGGTGTGGCTCCACAAACCGGTGGAGAGCCGCAGGAAGCTGGCACCCCATTGGAAGGGTCCTTATAAAATTGTGCAAGTCATGGATTCATGTGGTGAACTGGGACTGACTTATCATATTGTAAATCCTTTTGATGCTGGTAAGAGGGTGCAGGTAGTGTATTATAATAGGGTGCGGCCATACACATTACCTGTTTCTGCCCTGTCACAAACTCAGACACTGTCCAATGCTTCATATTCGCAGCCTGAATCACTGCCACTGCAGTCTGACGTTTCTGGTGGAGCTGAGTGTGTTTCACCCCAGAAAGAACTGAGTGCTTTGTCTGACTTGCAATGTTCAGTTAAGGGGGCTGAGCCAAGCGTCAGTGAGACTGGGAGAGTTCGTAGATCTCCTGGCCATTTAAAGGATTTTGTGCTGCACTGATATGACTATCTGCACGGGGACATTAGGCTGTCCTTGTTCTATTGCTGAGCCTGTTGTTTCTATGCAAGAGGGTTTGAAACAGTGAAACGGGGATGTTACTGTGTAAACTTTAGGATGAAAAACGAGATGAAAAAAATAGCAAAACAGTGCAAGGAGAAGTAAGTTCAAGCGAAAGTAAAATAGTATTGGAGCAAAGGTTGTGTTCTATCAATGTTTGTTGCCATGTTGACAATGTGCTGTGTACTGTTTTGTGTACACGGAGGTATATTGTTTCGGATTGTTGACCTTGTTATTCTGGCACGTAAACTGGGACGTTTATTTTGTGAGGGTGGGACGTATGTAATAGACTTTATTTCATGCTGTTATGTTGCACTAATTCTGAATGTACTTGCGCTCATTATGTATGTGTGTGTAATGCATTTTCCCCTTGGGGCTTGCCATAGATGGGCAGGGGCATGCGCACTTGTCAGGCTGGAGTGTGAGGGGAATTTTGGGGAGAGCTCTCTCTGAAGAAGCGGTTCGAAGAATAAAAGTTGAGATAAGTTCAGACGCTCTCGTTTTATTGTTTTCTTATTTTAAGTGTTTAGGCGACCCCTGCACGAACTCTCGGTCACACTAGTACTTAAGTCCCATCCCATCAGAAATGACGTCAGGTTATGTTTAGGTCTGAGCCTGGTGCCGGGCAACTCAGCTGTTTCAGTTTAGTTCTCTCCTCACTCATCAGCTGGGTTGCTAGGCACCAGGTAATGGTCTCAGCTGCTTTACATGTGTCTCTAAATCTGTCTTGTGTAAGTTTCATTAGTTCGAGTTCGTGATTGGTAGTTCGGGTCGAGCCCCCCTTGTGTATGTGAAATAAAAGCCGGCCGGTCCAGAACAGTAGGCGTGCGGTCACCCATCATCAATCCTTGCTGAAGCCAAGGCTAAGGCTACTATAGACTATCACAGTGGACAGCGATTGTCCCCCTCTGTTCTCTGTTTCCCACAGACGTGACTGGTTGGGCTGCCTAGCCCGTTAGAGGGGATCCCCCCTTCATGATGACCGCTGAACCCGGAGCTGAATCTTACTTAGGGTGCGCCTAAATGCATTGGGGCCAACTCAGCTGCCCAGCTGATTGTGACCCTTAAATCATTGCCTGGCGGAGAGTGGAAGGACTTCGGTGATTGGATCAAAGGACCATTTCAGTTTGTGGACTGCAGTTTTCGTTCGGAGCACTAGCTCCTCGTTCTCAGTTTCGTTTAAACATTTCTGTTTCTCCCGCAGTTGCGCCCCCCTTGCTTGCACCAACATGAAGCAAGGCTGACAATACAAACTCTGGACGGAAGTCTGTATTAATATGTCACTGCTTTCATTAATGAGCAAAGTTGGAAATCTGTAGTCATTTTATTTTGTTTACTTTGTCTCTGTCAAAGCATGTCTGTGTAAGTCTCTTCATTCCTGCAGTTTTCTTGCTACTTCAACCAGTTTTACTGACCACTGAAGCCTGATTCATCTACCTCTAAAAATAACTCCCCTACTTCCTTTTCCTCACTTTTGGTTGTTTCCACAATATGTGCACCACCAGAAGCCTCTCTCTATCTTTATTTTTCTTTTCTCTCTTCTATACAATCTCTGAACTGAAGATTTAATTCCATATTGTGGAAACATACCACTAAGCTTTTGTTATATACTACACAGATGAGTTTAGTTCAGGAAAATATACTGTGTGTATAGAATTAGTGAGACAGTTTTAAATTTTAATACAGTGGGTATAGAAGACAATCATCCCCTTCAAAATAGTCACATTTTGTTGCATTTGCAGCCTTAAATGAAGACACACTGTCATGTTCTCTGTAATACTGTGGACCTCGCAGGAGTACTTTGCTCGATACTGTTTTATTATGACAGGGCAGTGAATGCCAACATAAACAGCGCAGGAAGCACACCGTTCTGTGGTCAGAGATTCTAGTTCACTCACAGACAGCCCAAGGTGGAATGGATACATGTCCAGCAGGGGTTGAACAGAGCAAGGCAAAGTTCAAAGCTGGAACAGAGACAGAAATGGCCAGTTTGAATAATGGTGAACGGATGCTGAGCTCCAGGTTGGGCTGGCTTTAAACACTGTGGGGTAATGAAAAAAAAATGTGAGGCTCATAAGGGAGAAACCAACCAGGAGTGAAAACTGGGAGGAAGAGCTCCAGGCTGAAGGAGTGGTACAGGTGTGCTGGCAACCGAGGTCTTGTTTGAGGATGATTCTGGCCGGGACCCTCGTCTTCTTGAATCCAGGAGTGCACACTGGCCATGACACACACAAGCACAAATAATTTTCTAGCTATATAAACAATTTTCAGAAGATAGATGCAAAAAACTCAAAAGATTTATCAAAACAGTAAAGATTAAGAAGTGGAAAGCCTTTGGTACTACTAGGACCTTTCCTAGTTTAGGCTGTCCTTCCAAACTGGATGGATAAGTGAGAAGGAAACTGTTCAGAAAGGCTTCCAAGAGGACTATGGGAACTTTGCAGCAGTTACAGTAATTTAAGGCAGTTTTGAGCAGATGTGCTCCACAAATGTGGCTTGTATGAGAGGGTTGCAAGAAAAAAGCCATTCCTCCAGAAAGGACATATTAAGCCTCGATTGAGCTTTGCCAAAATGCACCACAAAGATTCTGAGGCCATGTGGACAAAAGGTGTTATGGTCAGATGAAACCAAAATTTAAATATTTGGCCTCAACTCCATACGGTACATCTGGCAGCCAATACAGCTCACCCTTCAAAGAGCATCATACCTACAATAAAGCACTGAGGTGATAGCATCCTATTGTGGTGGTAGGGACTGGGGCACGTGTCACGACAGAAGGAAAAATGGACAGGGCAAAATATTAAATTCTTGAGGAAACCCTTTGGCCCTCTGCCAGAACATTGTCAACAGGAAGACGATTTGCCTTCCGGCATGACAATGACCCAAAGCACACACAAAAAATAATTTTAAATTAATTAAAAATAATTACAGTCTGTTTAAAAAAATAATCTTGTCTGTTTGAGTCCATGATATCTATTATTTAGTGTACGTATTCACATGATGCTCAGGTGGACATTGAGTCCTTATATAAATATAAATAAATAAACAAAAGCCAGCTTGTTTGGAAACACATATCTAGACAGTCCACCAACTATGTCATAAAGTAAGCAATTATGGGTGTTGTAAGGGTTCCCAGTGATGAATCTCAGATAAGGAACATGAGTGTTTTTTAATTAGTGACACAGTATGGTCTTGATTTATTTTGACCAGTTTCTACTGTCATTTGGCTAAACCACCATCCTTTGCTGACATGCACTCTGACATGTACACAGAACCGCAACAAGAAATTAAACAAACATAAAATATTTAATGTTCAGAGATTTTGTTACAGTTAAGTCAAATTCATATTCCTGTCTGCATGAGTTGTGGTGGTGGATCTGTAACGTTGTGGGTTTGTTTTTATACCTAATTTAGAGGCACACAACTTAATGAACTGTATTAAATACACAAGTACATATGCAGGGGTACCAATATTTGTTTCAGATGTTTTTAATTGACTTTGTTTCTTGACACATTGTTTCTCTCATTTCTCAGTGTAAGATCAAGAAAAAACAAAACAAAAAAAAACAACTTTTTTTTTTGCCTTTAGTAATGGTTCCAACCATGGCTGCAAATCTGAGATTTCATATTGAAATAGGCAATATTAATGACAGAGGAACAATTAGGAACTTCTTCAGCTTTTTTATTAACTAATTGATTATTGCATATTCTGTGCATTCTGTGTATTCTTTTGCTAGTTGATTACCACAAATATTTAGTATTCATATTATAACTACATATTCATATTATATTATCATTCATATTATAACTACAGCAAAAACTGTGGAATGATTTATTAGTAACTGGTAATTTTGTGCAAGTGTCTTTGAAATAACTGCATGTGCTGAGTTGTTTGTAATTTGTAGTTTGGATGGTATCAAATGAGATACAAAGAGTTTTTTCTCTTATATTGAGAAACCTTTGTCTTCCAAAGTCATAGCGTTCTTGTCTGTTTGAGTTCATGGGAAGCTTCACTGTTAGCTAATAACTTGTATAACTGATATATAATTTAACTAAACACAACTAAGAAAAAATGACAAAAAATGAGTGTAAAAAAATTCGTTCAGAAGCCATGATAAAGGCCAAAAAGTCGCCAAACAAAGCAACACAAATGGAACACCAGCGCTTAGATAAGCAGACTCCCTTACTCATACAGTTGCTGCATAATCTGTGCATTCTATGTATTCTTTTGCTAGTTTGCCCACGTGAGAGTCATATACTCAAAACTTCGAGACCCTCGTAACTACAGAATCCCCTGTATGTATGTGTGTGTGTGTGTGTGTGTGTGTGTGTATCTATC
>JBBPCX010070110.1:0-10864 GCA_037974365.1 Hydrocynus forskahlii | reverse complement strand
CATCTACACACCTTCACACACCCCATCATACATCTACACACCTTCACACACCCCATCATACATCTACACACCTTCACTCACACCATCACACATCTACACACCTTCTCACACCATCACATATCTACACACCTTCTCACACACACGCCACCGTACATTTACACACCTTCACACACCATCGTACATCTACACACCCTCACAATCATACATCCACACCCCACTGTGCATTCATACACCTTCACACACGACATCATACCATGCATCATATCCATGTTTATTTGATCTTTATCGTGCAGTGTGATTTCTAATGATCTTATAAGATTGCTGAAATCACGTTGTTCCTCTAGTCTAAATAAATAAAGAAGCTGCTGATTGTGAAGCCTTCATGAGTCAGGAGCGGTGAGTTAGAGCAGGAAAAATGGAAAATTGTGCAATGCTGAACAGCTGACATTTCTGCAACCAAATCAGAGATATTACAGAATACTCTGAATGAAAACAGAAATCTAAATCATCAAGCTCATGATCAGTGTGACGTTAATCTTGACACACATTAGGCACAAGTTTAGACCAGCCCTTTAATTTGCACAATGTAAGAATGAGTCTCCAGTGTCTATGTGAACACAATCATGTTCAAGTAAGCCAAGTATAATAAAAAAATGCATTTTGATTAGTTTAAAGGAAAGGTTTGCATAGTAATCTAAGAGTAAACATGAATATCTAAGAGTATTCATCTGAATTAGTGGGATTAAACTGTCATTTTCAAACTTCTGTTCACAATTTAGATACTGTTTTGTTAAAAACAAAAATGCTGAATTTAGTACAATAAATTAGCAATAAATCACTTTCTCATCTAGTTTAGTTAACATGGAACGTTCGATTATAATAACTCTGATTTGCCACAGAGCTGCTAAAAGAAGAGAACTTGTGGAAAAAAAACAAAACAAATTTCAGTTGTTCAGCCACCACACAGAATAATATAGACATTTTACCAAGTGTTAATGATGAAAACCTCCTCAAACCCTTGTCTGGCCGTCTTTAATTCATCTCGGTTTCTCTCGCCGACTGTCTTACACTCCTTGTCAGCCCTAGAGGTGAGAAAAGGAAAAATGTACTTTAAGATATGTGAACAACCAAAAGGTCAACCATCTTCCTGAAGGTCCATCTTCAGGTCTTCATTCACCTGATCAGGAAACTGTTTAGTTTTAGCAGGCATGGTGGACCTGGGTTTAAACAAAACTCTGCACAAGTGTCGGTGGAAACCTACATTCTTTGTGTTCCACACATTACCAGTTTTTTTGTACAGATTAGTCTTTGGCAAATGTATACAATTTTTCACTTATGCGGTCAAGGCTTGTCTGGTGTCCAAGTTTGGCCTCTTTATCTTACAGGTGGAGCTGAGAGTCTAATATTATTAAAACACTAGAAGTCAACAGTAACATGAATATTTTCCTTAAATAAACCCAAAAACTCCTCTAGACACACATTAAGCTCATCAGACCTGTGGATGACTAGCTCGATGCCAGGGTCTATTTTCAAAACCCACCTCAGGAGTAGGAGTGCTGATCTAGAATCATTTGTTTATGATCACCGTCATCAAAACTACAGAAAAATCTGATCCAGGATCAGTGTCCTCCAGCACTGGGGTTGTCTGAAATGACACGTTTTTTCCATATAGCATTCAGTAAGTCATGGCACATATTAAACCACATAGACAAGTCTGGCATAGACAGTAAGGCAGTTTTTTACAGAAAAGTATTTTTACAGTAACTTCTAGTGCATTAGAACTAACCTTAAACAGTACGCTCGGACACCAAAAGTCATGAATTGGATTTTCTGCAAATTATTCTTTTAAAGAGCCACACACAACAGGTTGTCCATCATGATGAAGAGCCATATAACCATAAAACCAGTCAGGGTTCTAGATAGTAACCCCTGCCTTTCTGAAAGAGAGCTTTTGAAGAACTCTCGAGTGTTTAAGGATGTACTATACTTATTTTGGGTTTCACTAGAAATTCATTCCGCTTCATGACGGTCCACAGAAAGAACCTGCAGAACCGTTTAAGGTAACTCCTCTACTGAGTAGTTAGAGAAAAAGATGGTAGCTTCACCTTAGTTTTTTTCCCAGTTATTTACAGTTTGTATAGAGTAAAATCACAAGATTATGTTCAGCCAGGTTTGCCAGAATTAATGCTCGAGCAGTCTTAAAAATACATGAAAATGGGCAAAAAAGGCTACATTGAAAAATACGCCATAAAACTACACATAGCAAAAATGAATGGCTGAAATTCACTCACAAGACAGAACAAAAATCATTATAATTGGAATTTTCAGTCATTTTGACTGAGGTAACCTGAATAAAAATAACTCAAAAAGCCTTTTAGGGGGGTTTCTGTTAAAGACAAGTGAGAAAAAGGGAGTGGCTGGCTAAAGTACACCAGTCGTTTAGTCTAACGTGTACTTTTTCGGTCCATAAATTGATTTGTTAACATATTACATATTTAAGCTTGTACATGACAGAAAGTGAGCCATGCCTCACCCAAGCATAAACATTTTGATTAAACAAATGACTCGATTTAGGAATTCCAGCCTTTAAGCTGAGGTAACCCGTGGTGTTCACTTTTACCGCCCTTAAATCGAATTTTCACCCACAAAACAGTTAAAATGTTACATATTAGAGCTTGTACATGACGGAAAATGAGCCAAACTTCTACATTTTAATTTAAAAAAATAATTAGAATTAGGATTTTCAACCATTTTGTCTGAGGTAACCTGTGGTGTTCTCTTTCACTGTCCATAAATCAACTTTAACCATAAACTGTAAAAAATATTCCATATTAAAGCTTATGCGCGACAGAAAATTAGCCAAACGTCTACATTTCGATAAGAAAAGTCATTAGAATTAGGGTTTGTAGCACCACAAACATGCTAGCGCGCGTTTAGTTTTCCATTTCATCAAACTTTCGAGACTAAAAAAATGATTTAAGTGCAAAACGTGCAAAAAAACAACAATACGGAGATAAATGTGTAAATATTAATATTACCCTAGTGTTTAAGGCTGGATTTACAGGGAGAAACCAGGCGAGAGTTCATAAACGAAGCTCTCATTCAAAAATAAAGCGGATTTAACGGTCGAGTCCTTCACTCACCTCTTGTTTGGAGAATAAAGTTGCTATTCTGACTGAACGCTTCAAGGTCAGAGACTGACGGGGCTGTATCGGTCCTCCGCCGTGTAAGAGAAGAAAATGGGTTAACTTTCAGTCAGAGAGCTTTTTATGGTGTCTCTCTCTCTCTCTCTCTCTCTCTCTCTCTCTCTAGAGAGAGGGTGTAGTTCAGCTCCCACCTTCCTGAGGTAAACGCAGGCTGGGGGTCTACTGAAAACCCAGAACACAAACTTCATCCAGCCGAGGAACTCCTGAGGAGGTATTGGAAGAATTGTTATTTTCTTTTAGTTTCACCCGTGTGTCATCTTTATGTATAACTTTCAATGCACAATTGTAGGGCAGTTAACCGTCCACAATGTGTTTTGTGTGTGTGCGCGCGCCAAACTCTGTAATGAACCCCGTGTGATCTCTCTGACACAAGGGAAATGTTTTTTGGGAAGAGGCTCTCTGCTTTGCAGGAGGAATGTAGGAAAGGACATCGCGACCTGCCATGGAAAGTTGGGATGCAACTGGAGTTCCTGTTATTGCGGTTTCATACACTCTAGATTGGTAACAGGCAACGCTTAAAACAGACAACAATGGTTGTCACGTACGCATGGCACATATAAGGTGAAGTCATACTAGCTGACTTTGAACAACTCTGTACGACTTTGGTCTGCTGTGTGACGTCCCTTGCTGCAAGAATAAAACCACCTGTTAACTTTGACTCCATTTCGTGGCGAGTTTCTTTTGAACAAGAGTCCTTTGGAATTTCAATGACAGGAGAAGAGAAAAGTTCCCAGATAGCAAAATCAGATTGAAACAACACTGAACAGTCGTCAGGAGGAAATTGAATCTACGTTGATAAGCGACGTTGAAACCAAATTGAAAGCGCTCGTTATGTTTTACGCTGAATCAACAGCGGATTTTAAGTTGACATCAGTTTAACCATAATCTAAAAGGTCAATCCGGAGCTATTTTTTTTTGTTTTTTTTATATTGAGAAAACATTATCAATGTTGATTCAACCATCATCTAAAGCCAGTCTTCAGCTACGTTTTTTTAAGTGATTTACTGTTGAAACTGTTAATCAATATTAATTCAACAGTCATCCAAAGTCAGTCTTCCGATAGATTTTAAACTAAAATATTTTGTGCAAAATAATAAGGCAAGTCAATTCCAAAAAATGAATATTTTAAATAATAGTTGTAAAGCAAGTGTCACTGGTAAGCTTTGTGCTGAAATAGATCTAAACACACTACAAATTGTAAACTAGGAAAGCAACATCCCTCCAAACTGGTAAACAATGTTAGAAAAAAAATTAAAACTTGATAAAAGCTAAATTATTAGCTTGCAAGTGTTTTTATATTGGCAATGAAAATACAATGTATATTTATCCAAACATGGATCAAAACTCCACCCAAATTTCCTTGCTGAGGGGCAGATGTAACATCTTCTGGTCAAACGGCCAGTCACTAAGTTTGCTTGATTGTCTTTTTAGTGCCTCTCTCTCTCTCTGGAGCATAACGCAGCCATTTTTTTAACAGTGTTGCTGAAGGCCAGATGGAAAAGCTTCTGGTCAAACTGTCGAGCAGCAGCTGAAACAAATAAGATGTAAATAAATAAAACAGAGCGACAAAAAATATGGCCTTGTCACATTGGTTCATTACTGTGAATATGATGGTTTTATTCACTTACCATTACTGCTTTTATCAGGCACTGATGCCGTATGATCATACTCGAGATAGGTCCCTCCAAAGAAGTCTAGAGGTACAGAGAACAAATGCTGTAACTCGTACACTACACAAAGCATTTATTGGGTATGCATTCTATTGTAATTAAAAAAAGAGGAGTAAAATCGCATACTGTTTCCTGCTTGTTGTGGGGGAGAAAGCGGGGGTGTATCTCAGTGACTTAACATGAATTCATCTTCAGCCTGCTACATTATAAAATTAAAACTTGATTTGGGAATTACAGATGATGACTTGTGTCTGAATTGGTGTCTATTCCACCTTTGCTATATGAGCTTCTGGCCAAAATGTCAAACATGCTCCAAACGGAGCACATCTTGGAGTTCTAAGCAAAAAGAAGTACAGCGTCATACCAGAGCTTGCTTGCCATGGGGGCCCTGCTCAAACACATTTGAAATTATTGACATATCATGTTTGTCCTCAACATACTGAGGAACTGTTTGTCTTCAACATCAAATGCAGCTTGTAAGTAAAACAGCCATCAGTCATAAATCCTCCTGCCCATGCTTCTGAAATTCATATATTTAAATGAGCGTGAGTAACAAGTTCATTGTCTCATCCTTCAACAACTTTAACAAAATAGACATAAAAATATTGTGAAAGATTTAAGCATTCCACTCAATGCATCATGTTATCCAAATACTGACAATGCTTTTTGGTTACTCATCATTATGACCTTGATTAGTTAGTTGCTTGTAGGTGTTAAACAGATCTAAAAAGAGGCAATAAAAAAAAAAAAACAATCATCAGAAATTGTAAATACAGCTTTCTGTCTATATGAAATTATGCTTTACTTCTATAAAGGCTGGTACTTGTGACATACCATTCCTTGTGTGTTGTGGGGGTGTTAAAGTGTTGCGGTGGCCTTCGATGGATCTTGGTGATGCTTCTGAAATGTATACACGTTTTACACGATTTAATTTAAGTAGATAACTTGTCCTCTGTTGCAAGCACAGGGGCAAGTAGCTCCTCAAACAAACATTCAGGGAAACACCCATGAGTTGACTTACTGTTCTTTCTTGGGTCTGAAGACTGCAAGTCATCCAGATAGCTGCCATTAAATGAGCCTAAAATAGAAAGAGCAGCAGGGGTAAGAGTCGAAGACTGCAAACTGTCTGCAAATCAAGCTGATGATTTTATTTGCATTTCAAGTACACTGTGAGTGTTTTTTAGTTGCATGTGTGGCGCCTGTAAGGAGATATTTTATAATACCTGCCCGAATTCTTTTTAATTTTTTTTTTTTTTAACAACGTATTTTTTTTTCTTGTTTAAAAAGGTAGGTTTCGTATATATGGCACTCATCAGCAGTTGGCAAAATAAGCTGTTTATGATACATTACTGTAGGGTATATAGAAGACAACTAGTCCTGAGCATGTGCCCTAGTCACATAATTGAATTTGTGCAAGGTTATTTAAACATTTGATTAATAAATAAACCTGTACAAGTACATCCATGTGTCAGGAAGTTTTAAAGTAAAATCCTCAGTCTTTGCAGGCACAATATCTGATGAGTTAAGATATAGCTGACCAAAAAAAGTTGAAAGTTGGAAGTTATTATATGGTTAATGTGCAGGATATCATTGCTATGTGTAAGTGTGTCTATTAAACTGATAAAACTCTATGAATAAAATGTGTTATAATACCACTATATACCTGGAAAACCAACATTAGGTGGTTTGGCAAGCCTTTTCTTTCTTTTAACGCCACCACCTGATGGCTCATCCGAGTCTGACTGAACAAACCAGGGATTTGGCCTAAAGAATAAATAAACAGAAAATTTATTTCAGACAAAGTGTATTAGCCAAAGTCCATGTAAAAAAATTCTTACCTGGATTTTCTTTTTTCACAAATCTCTCCTACGTCTTCAGATTCTATATTAGACGTTGCACACATTGCGGAGCTGTACTTGCTCTCTCGTCTTTTAGCTTCTTCAAAGGTCTCTGGGAGAAAGCAGAGGGAAAATAAAACCTATTACTGAATGTATTAGTAAAGTAATACGTATAAGTATGTGTGTGTTGATCTGTACACTCATGACGGGTAATTAGGAGGCGGACATCCTCCTACAAGATCCAATTATCATCTGGCTCCATTCTCTCTTGAAGAGCCTTTGATAATTTCATATTTTTGTGGGGCCATAACGATGTCTTCTCTTTTGCCTTCAACCAGCTCTGAAGAACTACTGCTGTGCCACCATTTGGGAACTGAACAACTGACCATAGCACCACCTCATCTTCCATCTTGTAACTTCAATATATATTCAATGGGTGAAAATGTAAAGAATTAGGCTTTAAATTAGAATACTGCAACACCTCTTAAAATAACTGCTGTAACACAAAATTATCTGCAAACAAAATATACAATTTTAGTGTCGGACTAATCTAGATCTGAGGTCTGAGAAATGGGCATTTATTCAGATTAGGCATATCCTTAACAGAAAGAAGCATGTCCGTAACAGCTGCAGCATCTACAGGAGGGATACTCAAGCAGTTTTGTCCATAACACTCAAGACATCCCACTCTGCAAAAACTAACGTGAGAGAAGCAAGTGCTGCCTCGCGGGTCACCCCCTCACGCGCAAGAGTCATTTTAATAGTTGAGGATTTCAAATCAACCTAAAAATATTATTCACTCGGCAGCCATTTTTATTATTTAGCTACACTGGCTAAATTAATTAAGAAACACGCAAGCTAACACCGCTCACCCTCTTGTAAGGTATTATAAATTTGCGGTCGTTCCAAGAGCACCCGTTAATTGTGAAAAAAACTGAATTTGTGATGTGGTAAAAAAAAAAAAAAAGTATAAATGCCTATTTTTATGGGCTAAACGCTAAATATGCACCCGAATATGCTCCCAAAACACTAATTTAACTTTAAACTCAACTTAATACATTACCCTTAAAAAATGTAAGGTAAACTTGAAATAGGTCCACGTGGGAAACTGTTATGAAGCGGGAATGAAGGATTGCATTTGCCAGAGTGTATTTAGCTTAACATTAGCTGGCGCCACTTATAAGCTAACCTTCCATCAAAATTTACATTTACGGCATGTTGTGCTTGGATCCTCACGTCCACAGCACCTTCCCCTGGTCCGGAGATCCTGGTCTGGTATTAATCGCACAATACAACTCTTATTCTCTTTTCACTCTTTATTCCAAACACTTGCAAGCGGAGAGCAGCCTTGCATTTGTGCAAAATGCCACGGCCGGTCTGGAGGGCAATCTTCGTGACCTTACATTTTATAGACCTGGCTGGAGAAAAAAAGAAGTACTGGAACATTCTGTGGTTTACAATGTCTCAAAAGCATCCGCCGCCGCCGTGGCCCCTACTCCTAAAACTCTTATCTCGCATTTACGCACTTCCTCTTTCTTTCATGGCTGCACCTATACAAATTATACAAATAGCTTCTATACTTAAACTTCTTTTGACCCCGTTATAAAATGGTCCTGTTTAGCTCTAAGTTGCTCAAGCACTTTATTAATGCACTCGCCTGATGATTATAGTATTTTAGCTAAGTAACTATCGCTTATCTAAGCTAATTATTCCCACAGGCATTTAGCAGACTCTTATCCAGGTGCGACGTACAAGGTGCATTTTACACAGATAAAACCATACTTAAGTGCCGATACCAACAAAGGTCGACTAAAGATGAAGTTAGTGCCCTATAGGATGTACAAACATTTTTTATTGAAATCAGCGAGGCTAACATTAGCCAGTGCTAGTGTGTACAACTAATCTTATACAAAACAATCACGTAACACTGCCATTACTTTCACAGAATCAGCTTAGTATAAGTACACTGCATTCCCGCAGAGAAAATGTAAAGTGTGCCGGCTCAAATGCAGAACACAGTATTAGCGTTAGCATTAGCATCAGCGTTAGCATTTTGCTTTTGCGCATGACACATCACTACTTTCAGAGATGAATAATGGCGGCCAACGATGAAATGCAAGCACAGGCGGAGGCAACTGGTTCGTATAAATATAAGCAACGTTAATAAAATTATTTTATTGCCAGTCCACACTCCAAGCCAGTTGGTGGCGGTAATGCACCAAATCGTTGTTTGCCAACCGCCAAAAAACTAAGAAGAAGGTCAGGGCAGAGCGGTAGAGAAAACGGACTGTTGTATACTGCGTTGTGTAGCCTGTCACTCTCTGACGACAGGTATGAATCATTTGTTTGAGTTTGCGATTGTACCTACTTAGAAGAGTTCGCACGCGTAAATGTTAGCAGTTTTTAGCCGGCTAGGCGGTCTACGGATATCTATGGATAACCGTCTCTAAGGATAAGTTATACATGTTATAAATGTTCTATGTTGTAGTTTGTATATGTTTTAATTACTCGTGGCCTGAGGTCTCATATTGGGACACATCTGTCATACAAAACTATGTGGACAAAAGTATTGGAACACGCACCTGTTTAAAGTGAACTATATGGCCAAAAGTATTGGGACAGAGGTGTTTCTGGGCGGTTGGTAAGGCATGAAAGGAAGTTGTTGTTGAATCTCCAGATTAAGCATTGCAGCGTCTGTGAAGTGAACGAACGGTGTTTGGCCTGAAAACTGATTCGGAAACAATGCCAGTTAGCCAGCTATCGGCAGGTGTTGTGCCGAATTCAGCCCCCCTGCCGTCAGAAGCCCCCCTGCGCGTTCACGCGCATTATAAAACGTTCGGCGTGAGCCCACAATTACAGGCGCAGTTACTTACTTTAAGACGTTTTACTAATTCATAAATTTAGTAAACGGCAACAGTGCGCGATCCAGCTCATGTTTTGGTTCTCACAACTACACGATTTATCACAAATAAGAACTAACCCAAGCAATAGCGTTCTTATTACACCAGGCATTTATTGTCAATCCCCCAGATTATGGACCGCTCCGCGAGTGAAAATAGATCTGCTTCGACGATTCATATATTCCAAAAACTCATTTGTTTTCAAATGCCTTTAACTGTTTATGACTGATACTTGAATTATACTTGGTTTTAGTAGTGATTATTTACTTGCACACCACTTTGGTATGACGTTTTGGTGATGTTTTTATTATATGCCTAAATGTCTCATTAAAATCCATATATGATTAATAAGTCTCACCCCTGTAATGTGAACAAGGGGGGTCGGGGGGTGTCTCGTTGCACTGATGCATTTTTAGGTCTTAAAAAGAGGACAGAAAAAGTCATATTTTTTTTGTAAAACACAATGCTATAAACACAGTGCTATTACATTGTGTAAAATAAATACATTTTAGAAATGTAAATGAATGTTGATGAATAACATTTTAGAGAATGGGCTTTTAAAATCTTTTTATTATCAACAGGACTAACTTTCCAGGGTGAAAAATCCCCTGTTCATGTTCTGTAGGTCCCAGCACCAAATAACTTTGAGTATATTTATTGGATTTCAAATATGTTTTTATATAATTGCAATTTTGAATTAAGCTACACCTTCCTATCACATCTTAACTATTTTTGATCAAAATGTGTATCTTATTTACATACTACTTTTCTTCTTTGTATGTTAGTAAGTCCAAAGAGTCATAAAGTCCATTTAGAGTCCATTTATGTTGCGGGTCAAATTGACCCATTTTAAATAAAAAAAAAAAACTAAAAAAACATAGTTAAAAGTATTTTTTTCATTATGAAACTATGTGTGCTTGGTTTAATAAGGGTAATCAACATATAAAATAAAAATGGTTCATTTCACATGAACTCCCTCCCTGCATGTTTATATTACACAGATACTGTCAGTTTGACCCGGTATTCAAAATGGAGGTTAAAGGTGTCAGAAGTGTCAAATACTATTTGTTTCTTGGCAACTGTGTGACTTATTTCACCCCAATCACTCTCACTCTCTCACTCACTCACTCTCTCTCACTCTCTCTCTCACTCTCTCACTCACTCACTCACTCACACTCTCTCTCTCTCTCTCTCTCTCTCTCTCTCTCTCTCTCTCTCTCTCTTTCTCTCTCTCTCTCTCTCTCTCTCTC
>JBBPCX010070109.1:0-10865 GCA_037974365.1 Hydrocynus forskahlii | reverse complement strand
TATTAAAATTGATTTTACAACTGATTGCATAATAATTAAATTGCCAGTTTTAATCACCAAATTGTACTCCTTTTATCATGCTTATTCATTAATTTATAACATTTATTGACTCATTAAATAAATGTTATAAATAAATAAATAAGCATGATAAAAGGTGTACAATCAAAATTTGTAAACCGTAATGAAATTGGTGGTGGACTACTGGATTTCCACTCCAATAATATTCTCTTCCTGACCAGAAGGCATGCAAAAGCAAAGGCCTCTTGCTTCTTTCATGCCAATGTAGCTGAAACTGACACAACAAAAATGGCCATTTCAAATGAGGGTTCACATGAACATGTATGTGGAATGATCCTGATAAGGTTTTAAACACTATGGACCAGAATTCATATGTGTTAAGTGGTCACATGTGTCATCTAAATGAGGGTAAATTTTGGACAATCTTGCATTACAGTAGTGACGTCGATGGAGAATTTTCCATTGTATTAGCCAGAGCTGGGCACAGGATGAGGTTCCATTTACTCTAAAAAGGGCTTTTTTCCAGGTTTCCTCAGACAGCTGTGCTCCTATTTCATGTCCCCACTCTGTACTAACCTTATCAGTTGTTTCACAGCTGATTAATATTATGCCATTATAAATGTTAGAAATCATTCCTTTTGACTGTGAGCGAACTTTATCCATTCCTGATTGTCTGCCATAATAGGAAAAGTAGGACTCTGGGTATGAACAAAGTGACAAACTCGGAAGTATCTAAACAGGTCAGAGTTTGGCAGTCTATATTTAGAAGACAATTCTGCAAAGGAGGCAAATGTACCATTACTGAACTTAGTGATACCTAGACTATGACATTTTAGTGAGGGGGAATTACATACTCTAAATACATTCTTTAAACTTTATTCTCTAGGAACCATCTACATTACTGTAAATTACATCATGCAACCTCTTCATGTAACTATAATCTAGCTGCAATTGGGTTTAAGGGTTGTTTTTCAGCATCTGCATTGAAAACAAGGCAAAGTGGCTGAGTTACAGGAGTAAGCAATAGATAGGTTTATATTGACAATGCCTCCATACTAGTACTTTGTAGTATTTAACAGTCTGTCATGAGATTTCAGTTAAATCAAGCAAGTTCTGACATTTTTATATAAACATGGAATGAGAAAACATCATCCAGCAGCTTTCTTCAGGAGGGCATCCATGCGTCAAATGGTACAGTTCTGCAAGTAAAGCTTTTTGAAAAAAAATCAAGATACTTACCCATACTTGATGTTCGACTGGTCAGGTACATTCTTTTCTCTATTTATTTATTATCATGAGTATTAGGAAAATCAGATGCTTATTTTACAGCCATTGTGAGCCGATTCCATTCTTTTGTCAATCACTTGCTGTGTTTTACCAGACACACATTTCACTGCTGCCTGTCACAGTCCTCAGACTAAACACAGATCTGAGGATTATCCCCAAGACCACATTATCAAAAGCGTACAGTATGTGAATGTCAGTGCACAGTGAAGGGACAAAACCACTGTTTGGCTGCCTGGGGAGCATTCTCACCTTCTGTCATGTGTCATATGGGGCTGCACGAAGTCCACAGTGGCCTAGCACTGTTTGTTGGGTTTGACTTACATTTTCACATGGGGTTTTGTGGCTGTTGGACATCAGCCACCGAATGTGCAGTTGCCGAGCAACTGTTATGGCTCATGCGCTTTGTTTTTCTCTTTTTGGTTTTATTCTCTTTTTCCTCTTTTTCTGCTATTGGCAGTAACTCAGTGATTGTTCCTTCTGAGGTACATAATCCTCCAGTTACTCCTGGGGACTTTTGGAATCTTTCTTTAGATAGAACATTTAATTAAAATTGTTATTAAAAATGATCTAATAAAAAAAACAAACCTGTCACATTCCAGTAGGGGAGGTATTATGGTTACATGTGTTAAGCAGCTCTTTGTTCTTAATTGCTTTATGGACCATATGTTTTGAAAAGAAAAGGTGCTGGTATGTGCTCCTATGATGGCAGTACATCAGCATGTTTATAGATATTTTTATATGTTTCATTGAAGTATATATTATCACTTAATTTGCTCAAACAAATGAGACTCTGACAATTTCTTAAGTAGCAAAGACATGGATAAAGAAAAGTTTTGGTTTTCAGAATAGTTTCTTGAAATAAATGAGTTTAACGTTGTGCATAAACACTGTTAAACCTTTAAAAAGGACTCATTTCATTGTCTGCGCTGTTTGTATAAGGAAAATAAAATTTCGTGAAAATTTGCATATTTTGTCAATTCAGCCAATGGCAATTTAACCCCACCCATTCACGATAGTTATAAATAATGTATCAGACTGATAAACGAAAATGAATTATAACTTTTTTGGTGTTGATAACTATATATGTGCATTATGAGGATCTCAAAGGGAAAAAATAATAATATGCAAAAAAATATGGTTATGGGCCATAAAATTAATCATGATGATACAATAACTTAAAATTACACAACTGATTCAAAATAGATTCTTGCAGCTGGGCTTGTACAGCCTGAGGAAAAACAAGAAAACTCTCAGTATAGAGAGTTAAACAAACCAAATATGTGTGAGCTTTCTTATTGTCAAGAAGATATGGAGAAAAGTCATAGCATGAGCTGGAAACTAAGAAGCTGGCAATAAAACTTTTCAGGAATATATTTAAATATTACTTTTTGAGTCTGTAATGAGACAATGACAAAAGTTAGCTGTAGCTAATTATCTATGACAAAGTAAAACTGAAAAATGAAAAAAATTGCATATGGTTGTTGTCAGAATTCTCCCTAATGAATGTCATGTAATTACACAGAAATGAAGGAGTTTACTATTGCTTTATTAAGTTTAAGAGTTTAAGTCCTTAAACCGTGCACTCGATTTTAATAATGACCCAGTGCAATATTTTAAAAAGTTATGTCATCTCCACTAGTCAATTAGGCTACCTCTTGACAAACATTTTGTGCTCTTCTTAAAGCCACTTCTTATTCATTGGGGACATTGCATGCTCAATAGGGGACATTGCATGCTCAATAGAACCAGTAATTTTTTTCTTTGGTATGGTGTTTTCATTAGATTTCTTTCCCCATTTTTAAGGACTCCTGCTTATTGTTCACTATGATTGTATGTGAAAGTGGCATGAATTAAATCCAGATGAGAAGTAAATCAGTACTATATGACTTCAACCAGTATTATCAATGCACCCTTTGAGTACACTTTAAACATAATTCAGTTTTTAAGAAAGAAAGAAATCAAGTTATTCAGAGTGGTTGAAAGAAACGTCTTAGGAACCAGCAGGCAGTGTCTACAAATACAAAACAACCAGTTAACCTAAAGTTTGGATATGCTGATAATGCTAAAGTGGTGTATCTGGAAAAACACATTTTCTTTGGGGACTGTTTTGTCTTACAAACTGTTGACTGTACCTCTCCACCATGAATATAATTAAAAAAGTAATTACCTTCTTTCAAAACTACGCTAAGTGATGCCTCAGACATCAGACTATGTGTTTGTCACAATGATTATATCATATAGCTTTCAGTGAGGGAACTTTTAGCAGCATTTACATCTTTGCATGCATGGGCGTCACCGCCAATCAATCTGAAGAGGATGTGTCCCCTTCACATTCATAATTACTCATTTAAATGTTAAATGTTAAATCTAAATGTTAAATCTAAATCTAAATGTTAAATGTTAAATCTAAATCTAAATGTTAAATGTTAAATCTAAATCTAAATGTTAAATGTTAAAAGTTAAATCTAAATCTTAAATCTAAATCTAGATGTTAAATCTAAATCTAAATGTTAAATGTTAAATCTAAATGTTAAATCCAAATTTAAATGTTAAATCTAAATCTAAATGTTAAATCTAAATGTAAAATCTAAATCTAAATGTTAAATGTTAAATCTACATGTTAAATCTAAATCTAAATGTTAAATCTAAATCTAAATGTTAAATGTTAAAACTAAATGTTAAATCTAAATCTAAATATTAAAAGTTAATGTCAGGTCTGGGGTTTATGTTAGTGGGTGGCCAGTAGAGGCCACCCTTGTTAAAGTTTGTTTGAGTTTTGCTTTGAGCTTTTATTTTGAAGTTAAAGATAATAGTACGCCAGCTGTGTTTCATTTATGTTCTGAGTATTCATTGGGTGCTGGGTTTGTGTTATAGTATTTAAGGGTGTTTCTGTTTAGTTCACATTGCTGGTCAATGATAGTCTGCTTTAGTTTCCCTCTTTCTTACGAGAGCTTGGGCCACCGAGCCCTTTTGATTTTGAGTGTATTAAATAAAGTATCTTTGAGCAATGGAAGCCTGCGCCCGTGCCTGCCTGCATTGGGGACAAAGGGGGAATCTTGACAATTAAATCTAAATCTAAATATTAAAAGTTAAATCTAAATGTTAAATCAATATCAAAATGTTACATGTTAAGTCAAAATCTAAAGGTTAAATCAAAATCTAAATGTTAAATCTAAATGTTAAATCTAAATCTAAATGTTAAATCTAAATATTAAATCTAAATCTAAATATACATATAAAACTTAAATGTTGAATGTTAAATCTATATCTTAAATCTAAATCTAAATCTTAAATATAAATCTTAAATATAAATCTTACATCTAAATGTTGCTTTTACAAACGGTGTGAGAGATGCTAGTATTTTCGGCTAGAAACTCCAGATCGCCGGGGCTATTGTGTTAAACGAGGGGGTGTTGGAAAGGTGTCACTGAGCCCTATCTAACTGTGAAGTTTCACATTCAGAGTGTGAGATGTATTTTTCATATTTAACGTTTAGATTTAAGATCATTTAAGGCAAATCCTCCATGTTGGTGAAGGAATATCACAGCATGCAGTCCTGCCCCCTGCTAAGTACCAGCCAATTGTAATCTCAGGGCATAAGCAATTAGCATCTCATGCCGTTTTTAAAAGCAACATTTTTTTAAACGTTAAATGGAATGAGGGAGATCTTTCGTTCAAGAGCTCTTCGGCACGTCTGCGGATGTTTTGCATGTACCTAGGCTCGCAGTGTCTTTGCAGCCTGTGGTGCCACAACAAAACTGAATTGATAGTTGGATAGTGGTCTCCCTCCATATCCTCTGAGGCATGTTTGAAGGGGGTCAAGAATTCGCCAACTGCATTGAGGACCTCCACCTGTATGCTCTTGAAGCGGTGTTCTTGAGTCTTGTCTTCGAGTAGTCGTTGAATCTCACTGTGTTGCTTCGCGATTGATTTCAGCACCTTGGCCTTAGTGTTCCACCTTGTTTCGCTCTCCTGAACCACAGCATGCAGAAGACTGAATGTGCTACCAGGTTTTTTAAGGTAAGCAACCAGATGCTTGTATTGAGCAATTTGGTCAGTCACGTCACTCATAAAATGTGGTGCGTCCCTTTCTTCGAATGTATGCTTCAGAACGGTGTTGATTACATGTGCTGCGTAGGCTATCCAAGAATAATTTTTGAGTGCAGCCTTAATGTTGGGGCCCTGGTCACTAACAAAGACAACCTTTGACAGGTTGTCAGGGGATAAGCCAATTTCTGGAAGATCTTCGGTAATTTGTTTGTGTATGTTTGGTGCCATTTTTCTGAGTGTATGGTCAAATTCTAACTTAGAAATCACTCAACTCAACAGTTTCCAATCGTCAGTAACAAAATGACATGTTAGTACTTTATACAACCTCATATTAAAGCTGTCGGTCCACATGTCTGTTGTGATGACTATTCCATTTTCCATGGCGTTTTTAATCTGCTGGATTAGGCTCTCCTTTTCTTCCCTGGCCTGTTCTTTGGCTCTGCCGTAAATGTTTTTTCTGTGAGGGAGGACAGAGTTTATGTCCACTGGTCAAAACGTGCACCGATATTCATAAGCCCTTGTTAAAGCCCATTAAGTGTTGTTCTGGATGAGCTTGTGTGGAAAGCACATTAGGCTGTGGAGCCTCCCCACTGCATGAATGCCGAAGTAAGTTTGATGTACCTGTTTTATGTCCGTCGTATTTGTAAAGCACCTCACACTTAAAGCAGATAACGTAGTCTGTAATGGTGTCATCGCATGAGACGACTTATACAAATTCTTCCCAAACCTTGCTTTTTTGGCCCACTTTCTGCACAACCTTTGCATCGCCCTTTCTTAACTTTTCTCTGATTAAGTTAGCCATGTCTTCATCTGAGGTCTAGGAGAAGTTTTGCCGGTGTAAACTAAAGCTACGGATAGCATATAGGGAAAGATGATTCGATGAAGCCTAACACCTGCTGAAAAGCTACCCCTGAGTAAAAGTAGGCTATATAATTTTTAGCTCATTTTTAAATAGGCTAATAATGAGTACAGAAAAAAAGGTGAAATGGAAACATAAGTGAGACATCTACAGTGGCGCGTGTGAGAGTGTCAGTGTGTCTCTTCATGAATAGCCAAATATATAGCCTGTTATTCAAATAGACCAAGGTTAATGCCATTCTGCTTGCCAACTGCCACTGGTCAGAAAGCTCAATGTTTTTTAGATGACCCAGACATCCGCTTTCTATTTAAAAAAACAACATGCTAAATTCGAACTTGCATGCACCCTTGTTGATACAGAGGACCATTGCATCTTAAAATAGTGCCAATATCGCAGGTTATGAATGAGAATATGTAGGCCTATTTATTAATATTATGAACTGGAGAATGCCTCTTATATGTCTCATGCTCAATGCAGCAATGAATTATAAGGGCCTCCCTGATTGTGATTGCGAGTGGAACTAGGAGATCCTCGTGGTAATTCGAACCCCATTTACGACACATTTTGATTGATAATGAAATGTGTTTTGTATCTTTTTGACCTGCCCTCCTGCACAAACAATATTTTTAAAATGTCTGCCCTAAAACTGCCCGCACCCGTGGGTCACCCGCAGTTACCCGCGGGTCACGGGTCGACCCGTGCATCACTATTGTGCAGGCCTCACCTCAAACTATGGCAAACTGGAAAAGTAATTGTTAAAAATAGCTAAAATTACAATAAAATGATTAACTAACACCAGTAGCCTGCCCACCTTGAGTAGCATTGTCGGCAGTACATATTCACAGGAACACATTTCATATGGCCAATAATCAGCTGTTTATTCTACATGAGAAACTGAAGGGCAGGTAAGTATAAGGGCTGGTGGCCTTGCTTTATGCACTGACTACAGAAAAAAGATACTAGAATTTCCTACCTCCTAAAAGTTGATAGGTGAAAACCAGTGCTGGCGCCAGAGCGGACCAACTTGGCAGGCATCTAACTGAATATGGGCGGGCCCTATTAGTCGCATTTCCAGGGGGGCGGGGTTTGCTGGCTGTTGTCGACCGCTGGTCCTGGGGGGGGGCAGATAGACGCACACGTGCGTAAGCGCCCGCAATAGAGAGAGGAAGAACGGGAAAAATAATTGATGTAATAAAGGGGCGATCCATTACAATAGCAACTAAGACAAGATAAGCTCTGTTCTTTATCTTTCCATTTTGGTTTAAAATAAAATTAGGCCCAAAAGAATTATGACCAGTCACAAAGTTGCATAGATCGTGTGAGATCATGAGATGAAATACAAAACTGAACTTAGTAGCCATATGTAACATGAAAAAGTGGCTTACTTTTAAATAAACCTGAGTGTAAAATGTACACTATGAAAAAACTCTGGTAAGTAAGAGTCCAACAAAATTTTAGTTAGTTAGTTAGTTAGTTAGTTCCTCCTATGCTGTGCGGCGCATTGGGCAGCCAGTGTCTCCCAATGGCAGCGGTCTGCAGCAACTGTTTCGGCTTCATTCCAGCTCACGAAGGCGGATTTCAGATCTTCAGTGAAGGTCCAGTGCCACGTGGTCTTTGGTCGCCCTTGCTTTCGCTTTCCAGTGCGTGGGTTCCAATTCAATGAGACTTTGGCTGGACACTCTTGGGGCAGATGGAGTATGTGGCCTGCAAACCGGAAACGTCTTTCGGCAATGAGGTTGGCTAGTAGAGTCCTCGTTGCTGTAATACGTTCAAACGGCGGATGGTTCCGTGTGTAGACCGCCATGTTTCACTGGCATACAGGGCAACCGGAACAACGACAGCGTTGAACATTCGGATCTTAGTCGCTGTGTTCAAGCAGGAGGAGCTCCAGATGGGCTGTAATCTCTTCAGCATTGCTGCAGCCTTACCCATCCTAGAGATGACATCGGACGTGATGTTGGCTGCGATGATGCTACCTAGGCAGGTGAATTTTTCCACTTCCTCAACTTGCCGTTGGTCAATCATAATCAGCGTGCGCTTTCCGGTGTAGCCGATATAGAGGACCTTGGTCTTACAGCTGCTGATACGTAGTCCGATTTTTGATGCTTCTCGGTCTAGAGCTGCGGTCGACTGGCACAGATCCTTTTCGGTTGCTCCAATGAGGGCGATATCGTCAGCAAAATCCAGATCGACTAGTCGTTGGTTTCCATTCCATGGGATACCGACGCCCTCTTGGTCAATTGAACGTTGCATGACGAAGTCGATTGCAATCAGAAAGAGAAGAGGTGAAAGTACACAGCCTTGTCTGACACCGGTTAGAATCTCGAAGAAGTCAGTGTTTCCATCGTCGGTGTGAACACAGCACCTGGAGCCAAGATACAGGGCACGGAACATGTCAATGAAAGCGGTAGTGATCCCATAATGACGCAAAATATTCCATAGAGTCGGCCAATGCACACTGTCAAATGCTTTCGTAAAATCAACAAAATTCAGGGAGAGGACCTGTTGAAATTCTAAGCTCTGCTCGATGATTGTCCGGAGGGTGAAGATTTGTTCAGCACAAGATCTACCGCTCCGAAAGCCAGCCTGCTGCTCCCGCAGCTTCTTGTCAGTTGCCTGTTGTAGTTGATATAGCAGGACTAGGCAGAAGGTCTTCCTGGGGACCGACAGCAGGGTGATACCCCTCTAGTTGTTGCAATCCCGGAGGTCTCCTTTCTTGGGTAGCTTGATTATGACCCACGTTGTCCAGTCCCGTGTATCACGTTTTGACATCCAGCAAGCATTCAGTAGCCTTGTGAGGGCCGTCGCGAGATCGGGACCGCCGTGCTTCAATAACCCTGGTGTGATTTCATCCAATCCCGCAGTTTTTCCCTGTTTCAGCTGGTGTAACGTGCTTGTTGTCTCCTGGATGGTGATGGGTCCAGTATCGACAGGTAGGTCAGCTATTGGTGTGAAGTTTGAGGAGTCGTACGTCTGGGCTGGTTCTGGTTGGTTTAATATTTCGTGGAAGTATTCCATCCAGCGCTGATCCTGTTCGGCTGCAGACACAAGAGTGTGGCCATTTTTGTCGTAAACTGGGGCGCCGCGCCCGCTGCGGGACCCGGTACAATGCGGAATAACGTCCGGGTGTCGTTTCGGTTTGCCGCCTCTTGTTCTTTGGCTCCCTTCTTCTCAACCCAGGCTCGCTTGTCTCGTCGACAGCTCCAAGAACAAAATTTTACATGGAGCTAAATGGATGCAACTCGTTTCTACCCATACTTGGCAATGACTGTTCTAGAGATGGCTTCACAGGTGTTTTTCTCGCTGGCCTGTCAATCACTGCATCATCTCAGAAAAGATGTTCTGACCATAACTTACTGACCACAAGTCACTATTACAAATAGAAAGCAATGTGTGATTGAAAATGATCTTATCTGTACTTTTAGTGTGGAAAATGTGATTGACATCAGTGCAAAGTCAAATCAGTGCAACAATCAGTGTTAATGATTAAAACATTATGTAACAGAATTATGTATTACTCAACATGTAAAAAAGATTTTGGTCACTACAGCAATGAAATAAACTTGTTTTTGGCACTTTGCCAAGTTTATGGTCCACTGTTATTTCAAAACAAGTAACAGATCTATTATCTCAACATCCAAACATTCCAAAATATATACTTTTTGCCATTGACACATATACAGTCCAACTATCTATGCTTTACACAAGTATTGAACAAGGTTACTCCATTGCTCAACACTCAAGGTCAGGCTGTTTTATATGCTGTGGTTGTGTACAAAAAAATAATTTGATAAATAAATAAACCATTAATGTAAGCTATCACAGTCTATGTGCAGACACATACTGTACAAGTGCAATCAATCTGACACTTTAACAGATTAGTTCGTCAGATCTTGAAAGGAGTGGAGGTCATGTCATCATCAGTCCAAGGACAAAGGCCAGATATGGCATTATATGGAGGTGAAGTATTACTTTACTCTTGGCTATAAAAGGAAGTACACTTCCTGTGATTGTGGATGTAAGCATGACGTGTGTAGTGGAATTTAAAATATTGATATAAACATGTCGGTGTCTGCTGCCATGATACGATTTGTTCTTCATTCATTGTTTTCCATTCATTGACTATGGATAACTGATGTGTTTGTCTGAATAATAATTTATTCATTTTTACTGCTCCCAGTCCTCTTATGAGGAACTATTTAAAAGATGTTAAAATGTTGTAGTGCATCAGAATAAACAAACAATGTGGTGATAATAGCAAACCTGCATGATGTACTCTTTAAGAAAAAGAGTCATCAAAGAAAGGTGACAAAATGAAATGGTGATTAATTCCTACACATTTCTTGTATTTTAACTAGGGCTGGGTGGTATTAACACATAGCTACAAGCTGAGGATGGAAAACCAGCTTCAGCAGAACAATGTCAGCAAAGTCTGGAGAGGCCTCAGAACCATATCAAGCCACAAAGAACAGAGCTCTCTGCCGGTGGGGGATGTGAGGTGGGCCAATGAACTGAATCACTTGTTCAACAGGTTTGATTCATCCAGGGTGCAGTCTTTAACATCGGCTGCAGATACCCCCACCCCCACTGCTGCTGTTCCACCTCTGACACCTCAGACACTTTACACCTCCTCCACACACCCTGCTCTCTA
>JBBPCX010070108.1:0-10867 GCA_037974365.1 Hydrocynus forskahlii | reverse complement strand
TGGAGCAGCCTGACAGGAGGCTGTTACAGTAATCGAGTCTAGAGGTAATAAAGGCATGGACAAGTTTTTCTGCATCGAAAAGCAGACTCCTTGAGCCTGGCAGCAATGTTTCTTTTAAAGTAGTAATTTGTGTTGAGTGAAACCAGTTAAATCACTTTTTAGCACATGGAAAAAAAAATTCAGGTTGAAGTGACAAAACTTTTTAGCAGTAGTTCATTTGTTGAATTTAACATATTAGGAAAAAATAAAACATAAAATGTGGTCTGTGCAAAAGCTATGGCACATTTTAAAAATAATTGTTTTTTTACAATATGTTAAACTTAGAGAACACATTGAAATGCCACATTGAAGTGTGTTGTCTGTGTTAACTTATATTCACTTAGGAAATCCATAAACATGACTTAATTTGACTTTTGGTCATTTTGACAAATTACAATATTTCCAGCTCAGGAAATGTAGAGGGTGATGTGGATTCTGCTATTTCATTGCACCAGATTAGAAGAAATACCTTGTTACACAGACGGAACTTTGGTGGTTGCTTCACAGGGAAATGAACTAGCCCATTTCATTTGAAGTCTCATTTCACACCCAGAACAGCTGGGCATAGTATCAAATCCTTGGTCATAGAATCTGCATTACAAACAAGAAGGTATTGCATAATCATTTTTCTATTTAATGGAAAGCATTTTTATCTGTAGTAAATGAAAAATGGATTGGGTAGAAGCTGCCGAGCTTTCCTTTCCTTTTGCTGAATATCAATGAGGTGACAGGCTCCTAGCACAATGCGGTGCTCCTCAACGCTATCCACCTCCTCACACATTTTGTAATTATCCGATAAGGAATGTATATTAGCATTATTTTTGCCCACAATCCTATGCTACATTCCTGTCACGCCATGGCTCCAGGGAAACAGTATGGCCTCTGTTTCGATCTTCCTACGGTAATGGCCACCTCGTCCTCACCTGATCGCTCCTTGTCAGTTTTTGGGGCCACCCCTCCCAAGGCCATTCTGAAGAATGAAACTCCAGAATAGCTGAAGCTTTCAGGGCCACTGTGCTGCTCCCTGGATTCACCTACTCCCCAGCGCCAATGTGGGGCCTTCAACTTCTGAATTTTTATGTTTTGTTATATCATTTTTAGTTAAATTATGAATCACATTGATTTTATATTAAGATGCTGAAATTTGCACAAAATGTGTATAATTAGCTTGAGTTAGAGCCTGAGATATTTGTCCAAACTTGATGGGAGCTGAGTGGGTGTCATGTTCTGTCAACAGCCACTAGAGACCGCATGAGTTTGGTTTTTGGGTTTTTGGGGCACACCGGCTTTAGTTTGTGGATATTATGTGTTTCAGCTGGCCGGGGTGCTCAGGGAAAGTATCTTTATGTTGGGATTGGTCTCTTGAGTTTGGGGGTTTATTATTTAAGTTCCTTTGTGGTGGACCTGAGTGTCGGTCCACCGTCATCCTGGCTTCGTGTTGAAGCGTCTTTCTGTTCTCCCTTTCGTTTTGATGAAAGTTATCTGGCCCACATGCCCATGTTTGTTTTGTGTTTTTGAAAAAATTAAGAGAAGAGATATGGAAACGAATGTCTGCCTCCGCGCCTGCCCTCATTTGGGAGAAAGGGGAAGATGTGACAGTGGGTTTGGATTCGGTCGGGTTCATTTTCCAAATATGTATCAGACTGTAGTCAGATTCAATATTCATATTCACCTAACACACAGATTTCACTCTGCGTGTCCTCCTTGCTTACATTACAATAAACCATTTTAGTCTAGCACACTGGGGTGACATGCCCATGCACTATGAGGCCTATGATGTCCACATTTGTGAGAAAACATTTCAGGAGAGGACAGTTTAACCACAAACTTGCACCTAAAAATAATAATTTGTCTATCCACAAATAATTTCTTTGTCATATGTAACATGTTCTAGGATGAGACCAGCTTTGAAATATCTCTATCGGCAGTATTGCACAGCATGAAAAGAGTACAGGATGGGGAGTTTATCCTGACTAAAATGTCTGGGATGTTGTTTGAAAGTATTCTTTGATTAATAAATGTATTTAATTAACTAATTGGTGTTTTAAGTTTTTATTTTTATTATTATATAGCTGAATTTGGCACCTCTTCTCCTCTGCAGTTTTTGATATATGGGAATGGATCCAATGGCAAAACGTCTGCGTTGAAATCCCCTGCAGTGCGCATGCTTGTAAGTTTTTGATCAGGGACCAAGTACTGATGGTTTAAAAAATGCAACAAAAAGTGAAGAAACACAGATGTGAAAAAAAAAACAGCAAAACGCACAACAGCGACTTCATGACACTAAAGACAAATTCTGCTAATACAGGGTGATGTTGAGACTATGAAGTTATTATAATGTCTTATAAATAATGTCTTTGGCAAACCTCTGGAAATATATTTTACTTGTAAATCTTTAAAATTGACCCTTTATCAGATAACCCCACTTTATTACATAACTCCAATTAGGAAAAATATTCCAACACTGAAATCCTTATTAAAATATCTTTCTTTAACAAAAATGCCAATTGGGGATGCACTAAATGTGAACTTTTATGCCTGATTCAAATTCTGCTATGCTCAGAAAAGTTCATTGTTTATTGCAATAACATTTATTATGATATAGAAAAGATATTGTCATATTAACCCCACATCTAACTGGTTGTTTAGCACACTGAGTTGTACATAATTATTATGATGATGTGATGACATTTTGGTATAAGTGCGCAGAGGTCTACGTTGGCTTTTAAATGGGATTTACACCTGATATTAGCACACTCTGCTGTTGTTAGCAGATTTCTCAATTAAGGAGAAAGACAGGCCGACGGCCTGGACTTTTCCAGACCGCACAGATTGCCGGTCCACCCCTGCCTGTGGCACCACCAGGGACTAGAATTGGGATATTGCAATGAGGTTAAGATTTGTGAAAATAAACTATTTAAGAAGAAATAAGAAAAATAATTAAAACAATGATAAATAATATAAATGCACTCATTCAGTTGTAGATGTGCAGAAAAGGTGTGTTGTGTATGTATCATCATATTTCCTACATGTCTATAGACTTTCATGTGAGGCACCCTGTTAACTTCTGATTTAATTTTGAATTGTCAGTGTTGACACTGGACCCAGAGGAGGGCTGATTCAAAGATGCTAATTTTCAAGATCGGGGCACAAATTGTGAATGTTAAGTAGATTCTTGTGTTTTTTTGGAAATCCTGTCCAGAAAGCAATGAAGAATCTAGCTATTACTTGCAGTAGAAACATAACTTCATTCCATGGAGCCATGTCTTTATGCCAGGCAGGGCACGTAGGTGGATTCTGCCCTAGTCATTTGTTTTTCCCATTCAATAATATTGGTGAGACAAAAAAGCGCTGAGGCTTGTGTCGATGCATGCCAGGTGGAAATGAGGCACTGTTCAGTTTTAATGGAATATGACAGCCAGTACAAAGCTGTGCATTCATCATTTTCTCGGCTGGACTTCAGCCATAGGGGATGTGCATGTGGGTGTGTGTGTATATATAGAGGTCTTTATTGATACTATAGTATAAATGCTCCTCGGCCAGAACTGAATTTAGTCACAGTGGAAAACTGTCACAAGAGAGTGACATACTGTATTTTCCAATGATGCTCATCATTTAGATATGCTGTATATGGGAAAATGTAGTGCTCCACCAGCTTAGAAGTATTTGGCCGCCGTGGGCTTGGTGTGATGACTCTCATATATTTTTGACACATAAGGGAAAGATAAAATAACATTTCTTTTCATTGCTGTTTGTTTGTTAAGATGCTACAGTCATCATCAGTAGACTTAAATTTCGAGCCGTCTTCAGCCAGGAGTCCAAGAAAACATAACTGGCCTCACTCCCTCAGGGTGGCACAACATAATCAAAAGTTAGAGTTCACCTATAAGCATATTTAGCGGTCCAATGACATTGCATAAGCATTAGTTTGTGGTGGCACTTGATGTATAATCATGTGATGGGGAGACCTAGCCAGTGAGTGGGAATAGGCAATGGCTAATGGCTTATGCAGCTTCCTCCAGAATCAATAAAGTTTTCTTAATCTGATTAAAAAACAAACAAGAATGACTTTCATGGTTTACTAAAGGTGTAGTGGTCCTTTAATAATAAGAACCATGCTTTATTAAAAACCATGCTTTATTATTTTGATGCATGTCCTAAGTTAGATGAAAAGTCAATATACTGTCACATGCACGAGTCAGGTGATGCGCAAAAGTCAAAGGAAATGAGTGCGTCACAGTCATTGAGTTCACCCTCGCCCTGCCATCTCATCTCTCTAACTCACGTGAGTACTGGCTTTTTCTTGTGCATGAGTGTGAACATAGATTCAGGTGGGAATCTTACTCTAACTGAGAGCGTTAGGTGCAAGGTGCGTGATGAAACCAGCCCTCTCGCTTCTGTCCACGTCTGGGCTCTTCCACCATGCAACACGGGCGAACTTCAACAAGCCAGGTACATTCCTGATCACTCGCTCTTTGTGACATATACAGAAATACTACTAAAGAAAAATTGCATGCCACTGTCATGCATGGTCAGTGGCCACTAGAGGCTGTCCTTTCTTAGTTTTTGTGATTTTGGTTTGTGTTGAACTCTTATTATGAGATTCTGAGCACCGCTGGCAGTGAGTTTGTTTATTATGAGATTCGGCTGCCGGGGTGCTCAGAGAAATGAGATTTGTGTTTGTTTTGGTTTAGAGTTTTGAGTTACATGTAATTAAGTCATCCTGAGTGTTATGTTGTACGTTCTCCTGTCTCCTTTTGTTTTGAAGTCTGGCCCTCGTGCCTTTTGTTTTGTTTGGTATTATTGAAAATAAAAGAATTAAAAGCATGGATGTCATGGAGTGAAGGGGAAACGTGACAGCCAGCAACAGTCTTCCATCCACAAATGAGATGAACAAAAGATATTTTATAGTGCATTGTTAATTATGAAGTTATGTTACTGTTCATTTTTTGGACTAGGCCCTCCTTTAAAGAATCCACCCCTAGGTACTCAACTGTTGCCAGTAACGTTATATAAATGTGGCATAACATGCAGGGCTGCACAATATATCATTCTGTCATGTTTCCCCCTTTTTCCCCAATGAAGGCAGGCATGTACGCAGGCTTCCATGCTTGTAAACTCCTTATTTTATCTAAATCAAAACAAAAGCCTCGATGGCAGGAATAACTGCAAACAGGAGGAACACAAACAGGAGGAACACAAACACAAACCTTCAGCGGGGAACCCATTTGTGTCCTCGGGAGTGGAGCCCCCTACCCGAAACTCCTCTCTATCCTCGGGGGTGGAGCCCCCTTTGTGGACGCCACCGGAGCCCTCCAGAAGCCCTTTGCTGTCCTCTGGGGCTGAGCTCCCTCCTGGGAGCTCTTCCTTGGGCCCCAGGTCCCAGCCATGTCGGGGAGCTCCTCCAGAGCCCTCAAAGACCCCAGTACCCCCCCAAAAAAAGTGTCCTGTGCCTTGCTAGCCTCTCTAGACCCCTTGCTAGCCTCTCTAGGCCCCTCACGGGCAGCTACAGGCCCTTCACGGGTGGCTACAGCTACCGGCCTCTCAGCTATGGTTACAGGCCTCTTGGCTACGGCTGGGCTAATGGGTTTAGTGGCTGGGCTAACGGGCTAGGCTGCCGGGTTAACAGGCTAGGCTGCTGGGCTAACATGGGCGCTAAGGGCTTGAGTAAAGAGCCTGCTGGTACTTCTAAAGGGCCTAAAAGGTCCATGGGCTCTGAGCTGCCTGCTCTCACCTCTACACTACTCCTTCCTATGCTACCTTGCACTGGAGGGTGAAGCTGGGAGGCTGTCGTTGGAGGCTGCAGCCGTCTCCTGGGTGCTGGCATGGGTCACCGGAGAGCAGCCTCGGCGAAGCTCGGGAACGCTGCCTCGACGAAGCTCGGGAATGCTGCTTCATGCTGTGGAAAGGCGTGGCTTGGGTGTGGAGCTTCATGGTGTGGAGCGGCGTGGGTTGGGAGCGGAGCTTCTTGGCTCGGGAGTGGAGCTGCTGGGCTCTGCAGCAGTGCGGTGGCGGCTGCGGCAATTTCTCACTGCGTTGCGGCAGCGACCTTTCGCTGTGCTGCTGCGCCGACCTCTCGCTGCGCTGCTGCGCCGTCTCGCACTGCTGCGACCTCTTGCTCGGCAATGGTGAGTGTGGTGTCGGCCCTTGTGAGATTCCTCAGTGCAGGCTCCAAAGGAGCGACCTTTTGCGCTATGGTGGATGCGGTAACCTCTAACTCCAGGTTTCTCAGAGCCCGCAGGAGGACCAAAAGAGCATCCCCTCCTGGCGCCTTCGCCAGGGTCCCGCCGGGGACAGGAAGTGTGATGTGTTCCTGACAAAAATTCATATGATTTTTGAGTTTCAGGAGGAACGCTACTTTCACAACCAAAGCCGCATCTCTCTCCTCATCTCCCTTCTCTCCGGGTGGGCAGCTGAGTGGGCCATCGCAGTCTTGAGGTCCAGCTCAGATCCTGAGTTCTGTCGTCACCTCAAGGCCACTTTCCAATATCCGGATAGTGTGGTGGAGTTCTGGACACTGGCTGTACAAACCAACTGGGGAGCAGACTGCCTTCTACGAGTGATTGGCTCCTCGGATGAAGGATGAGCTAGCTGGGCGAGAGTTCCCCGTCACCGTGGATGGTTTAATTACACTCTGCCTGCAGATCGATCAGCGGATGAGCTCTCGCCTGAGGCCAACTCCTCGTTCTACCTCTGTCGTGGCTCCTTGGACCACCATCGAACCAGTGGTAGTCAGTTCTCCACCTCCTTCCATGGACCACTCCAGAGCCAGGGGGGGAATCCATGCAGTTAGGGCGTGCCTCTCTGTTGCAGGAAGAGAGAGACAGGCGGTGCCATGAGGACCTTTACGCCTATTGTGCCTCCCCCAAACACCATTGTGCAGTCTGGCGGGAAAAGGACAGATCAGATAAGTGGGGTTCGTTGGTGATATCATTCACTTCACCCTCCGTTTCCTGTCTAACTGTCCAGACTCACATTCAGCTGGGCCACCAGGGCATCGTCTCCGCTGTGTTCATGGATTCGGGTGCAGCAGGGAACTTTATCTATTAGGCTTTTGCTGCCCAGCTGGGTGTGAGCTTAGAGGCGTTATCCCAGCCTATTAAAATCACCGCTATCGATGGTTGCGGACCCTTTCCACCAGCCCTATCACCCATCAAACCTTCCCTCTAAACCTCACAATTGACAGTCATACCGAACAAATTTTATGTCACAAACCTCACCTCTCCTCCCCTTCTCTTAGGATTCTCCTGGCTTCTTCACCATTAACCCGCTCACTTTTGGATGTGCTCAGGGGAGACTGAGGTCCCTGACGCCGACCTGGGGGCCATTCCAGTCCTGTATTGTGAAGAAGACCACCACCCTACCGCCTCATTGGCCTTATGATTTAGCTATCGACCATAGCCAATTGTACAGGGGACAATTCGGCGCGCTTCATCTCCGGCGCCTCCGTACTTGTGTTGACTATCAGAGGATTAATCGTATTATGGTGAAGAACAGGCACACGCTTCCATTCGGAATTCATTGCCCCTACTGGCCATTACGAAACCTTGGTCATGCCATTTGGATTATGCAATAGTCTGGTAGAATTCCAGCAATTTATCAATGACATGCTGAGGGACATGTTAGGCTGATGGGCCTTCTTATATCTAGACAATATACTTATCTATTCAAAAACTCAAGAAGAACATGTCCAGCATGTTAGGGCAGTCCTTCAGAGGTTGCTGGCCACCAACCTTACTGTAAGTTGGAAAAATGCGCTTTCCACCAGCATTCCACCACATTCTTGGGCTTTGTCATAATTCCTACTGGTGTGGCCATGGATCCCCAGAAGCTGGAGGCAGTGCGCCACTGGCTCCTACCCAATGATAATAATAATAATAATAATAATAATAATAATAATAATAGTAATATATTTTATTTATAGACTGCTTTTAAAGGGACTCAAAGACGCTTTACATAGAATTGAAAACACAATAAAATTGAAAATTTACATTAAAAACACTTAAAAACAAAAAGTATTTAAAACTTACATAGGGTAACAACACAAGTAAGAAAAAATGAACAGACCAGATGAACACATGCATGTGGGTGAAAGAAAAGCGGTTACAGACCATAACCAGATTTGAAGAGATGAGTTTTGAGAAGAGACTTGAAAGTTGCGAGGTCTTTATATTGTCTGGTGGGTTGTGGTAGGGAGTTCCAGAGGGAAGGGATTGCTACAGAGAAGGCTCAGTCACCCCAGGTTCTGTGTTTTGTCCTGACAGATGGATGTGGAAGGTTGGCATTTGAGGAGTGAAGGTTACTAGAAGGAGTGTGATGGCAGAGTAGTTCAGAAAGGTAGGAGGGGGGCTCACAGTCGTGAGTGCGTGAGAAGCTGTGCTGCATAATTTTGAATGTATTGTAATTTATTAAGCAATTTGGAGGATAAACCATAAAGGATGCTGTTGCAATAGTTGAGTTGGGATGTGATGAAGGCATGAACTAATGTTTCAGCAGCAGAGAAGGAAAGTGATGGACAGAGGTGAGCTGTGTTTTTTAAATGGTAAAAAGCAGATTTGGTGATGTTGTTAATGTGTGTTGCAAAGGACAAGTTGCTGTCAAAGGTGACTCCAAGGTTTTGGATGTGAGGGGAAGGGGTCAGGATGGAGTGATCAAGAGGGAGGTGGAAGTTGAGTGTGAGCTCGGTGAGGGATTTTTTGTCCAAGGAAGTTGACTTGCATCCAGGCTTTTATCTCTGTAAGGCAGTTGGTGTTTGGGGGGTAATGGATTTAGTAGTGATGTAAATCTGAACATCGTCTGCATAACAGTGGAAGCAGAGGTTGTGATGATGAATGATATTTCCATAAGGAAGGATGTAAATGATGAAGAGAAGAGGCCCCAGCATTGAGCCTTAGGGGATGCCCTGGGACAAGGCAGCAGGAGGGGAGCAGCAGTTGTTGAGATGGATGAATTGTTGTCTGTTGAGAAGGTAAGATTTTAGCCAGGAAAGAGCAGAGCCAGTGAAATTGAGAGACGATTGTGGTTAGTAGTGTCAAAGGCTGCGGTGAGGTCAAATAGGATGAGAATGATGAGATGTCCGGTGACAGAAGAGAGGAGAATGTCATTGGTAATTTTGAGAAGGGCAGTTTCTGTACTGTGATGAGAGTGAAATCCTGACTGAAATGTTTCAAACAGGTTGTTAGAGTTTAGGTGGGCTTTTATTTGAGTTGTGACAGTGCGCTCCAGGATTTTAGACAGAAATGGGAGGTTGGAAATGGGCTGGAAGTTTGCCCTGATGTTGGGATTTAGACCAGGTTTTTTGAGGATTGGTGTGACAGCGGCAAGTTTAAGTGAACAAGGGACAGAGCCGGAACTGAGGAAGGAGTTAGTGATGCATAAGATGAGTGGAGCAATAGCTGGGAGGCCATCTTTGATAAGGTTGGACGGGACAGGGTCAAGGATGAAAGTAGTGGTTTTGGCGCTGGAGATGATTTAGTGAGTTTTGTGAGGGAGACAGGTGAGAACTGAGACAAGGGCTGAGAGGTAAGAGGAGTTACGGAACGAGGGGGAGAGGTGTGGGGAGCTAGTGTTGAGGCCAGGCTGTCGTAGATGGTTTCTATTTTTTGTTGAAAAATGACAAAGTCTGAGCATTTGTCAGTGGAAAATAAGTTAGACATAGTAGTATTGGGTTTGAGTAGTTTGTTTATGGTTGAAAAGAGAACCTTGGGGTTGTTGGAACCACAATGTATAAACTGTGAGTAATAGTTAGATTGTGCAGCAGTGATGGCTTCCTTGTACTGTTGAAAATAGTCCTTGTATGCTTGGAGATGAACTGTTAATCCACTTTTTTGAGTAGTCTTTCAAGTCAGCGTTTATGGGATTTCATTTTGTGTAGGAGGACAGTGTGTCATTGTAGTATGTAACCCGATCATGCGGACTGTCAGACAGAGCGGGAGGAGAGGATTGCAGTGTGCTGGTTAATAGATCTAAGAAAGTAGATAAAGACATGGATTTGAGATTTTCTGGAGCAACTTAGCTTTGGAGATGGAGTGGGGGTAGCAATGTCCATGATGACTGCCAAGTGATCTGAAATATGAAGACTGGTGCTTGAGAGTTGGTGAAGAGCAGGGACGTGCACAGGAATTTTAAGGGGCCATTGTTCTGACCTGAAAAAAGGGCATCCCCTCCCCTGAAAAAAAACCCCAATCACACAGACTGTATGGAGAACTGAAAAATAAACCATGACTTTATTAATTAAGTCCTTGTTAATATACCTTGCACCAAATTTACTCAAAGTTTTAAAGGAGAATCCTTCTATTGCGGGCCATTTCAATAAAAATCTTGAGGACCTCTTCCTTGTCAATAAGGCCAGACTTAGGAAGATTTTAATTCATTTTACTAATACATGAAAACGATAGATCATTGTTAATCATTTCCACATTCTAAAAACTCACTTTTTCTTACTATGTCAATGAGTAATGGGCAGTTGCAGAATGCAGGCTCTGGATCTAGTGCCATGGAAGCGTGCGACACAGCTAAAAGGGAAACAGACCAGCAGAGCTTTCAGAAACTAGCTACATCCACTCATTTTGCCTATACATTTATTGAGTGGAAGTGAATAACTTGCGGGTGAAGTAACTAGTTTTAGAATGAGTCTGTAACATTAATGTTACTGCCATATGCATTTCGGGTGGCATTTTAAAAACTGCACGCAGTTTGCTACTGTTCAGTAGGTGCGCAGTGGATGGAATGGGGCTCAGAGAGCTGTTCTTTGCTGTGAAGCTGTTGAGTTGCTACTGTATGTGATGGAGCTCCGCCCATTGCAGCAAATTAAAAAGCATTAAAAAGC
>JBBPCX010070107.1:0-10867 GCA_037974365.1 Hydrocynus forskahlii | reverse complement strand
TGATGTAGGTGTATATTCCTGTTGGCACACCAGTTTCGACACCATTTGGCAGGTTGTTTCGGGTTTTTTTTATACACCGACAATAAAGACACTTGAAAATGTAATTGGTTTGCTCAGTAAATCCATCCTTCCCACTGAATGGTAGATCACCCCCTCTGTCAAGCTGGGTCTGGAGGTCTTATTTTATATGCTTCTTTCACAAAGTAAGCGTAGAAGGTATCTTCGGAGCATTGTCATCTTCAAGATATATTGTGAATGAGTCAAGGACAGGAGAGGTGGACCTTTAAGAGCCTGGAAAAATAAATCTACGAATGGATATGCACATTGGTTTTGTAAGGCCATGTATATGCAGGCGCACTGCCAAACTGATTCATAAGCTCTTGTCAATAGAGAAGCATTCTGTTTGTAATAGCAGCTCTAACCTGAATTGCGAAGATTTATGTGTCTGCCTGGAGCATCATCAGCTTTTTGAAGGACAGACATTGAAGCCCTACACAGCACAACGCACTTCCTAAGCACAGTATCCCCACAGCTCTGTGGCTGACAGCAGCTGACAGACTATGAAAGGCACTGTGGGGTGTTTGTCTACACCATCACATTAATTTATGCACCCAATTAAAAGCAAGCCGCCATCACCAGCGCTCCCCAAGTCCAGATCAATAACATGATTACCTGGTGAAGCTGGCTGGAAGTAGAGCACACTAGACACACACTCTACAAGATATGTATCTTAAATGTGTTCAGTGCTGTGGTAAGAATACGTAACATTATAGAATAAGGAAACAAACTTTCTTTGATGCATATTAATGCCATACAGTTCTTTTCCGAGTTTAGTCTGTCTTGGATTCATTCATCATGAAATGCTTACACAATGCAGAAGCCAGCTGCTATTTATTTATTTGTTTATTTTTACAAATGGTGGGTGAATGAGTGGTTATTCAACTTATCTTCTGACAGTTTCACTTGTAATGTGATTTTATGAACCATATTTATACAGCACTGCCCTGGAGCATTATCCCTCGGAACAAACAAAACCATCTTCTAATGATCTGCCTCTGCAGTAAACTAATTTTCCCTGATGGAAATTCTCAGAAATGACGCCTTTCTTGGAGACACTGTACATTTTAATGTGTTTTAGCAACAGGAATGAATTTTGTAAGCTTGGAGCTGCTATTGAAATAATCGAGGTATTTTCAACGGATGTGAAAAAAAATAAAAATAATCTGGAACAGCCTTTTATTTTTGCCTGATTTTAATCAATCATAAAATAATTTTGGACCTTTTCTAGTTGCCCGTTCATTTTGGAATGATCACACAATGTAAAGAGCATTACACTAAGAAAAAAAAAGAAAAGAAAAGAAAAAAGACAAGTGACCTTGCTAAGGTTTTATATTGTTTCTGCATGAAAAGAACATGCAGTTTGTATTATGCATGTGACTATGTAGCATAGCATGTTAGAACTTAACTTAAGACATTTTTAATAAAAATCCATTTTATTTTACTACACAGGCGGACATTTTTGTTTTCCCCAAATGTTTTTTCCCTTTATAAAATTACATATTTTAAAATATATATAATATATTATATATAGTATTTTAGATGTCATAGGGAAATCCTATATATCTGAAATGTCAGCTTTATAGATAAAAAAAAAAGTCTTTACGGGAGAAAAAAAAATGCTTTGAACGTTTTTGTGTCACAAGATTTTATTACTAATTCAGTTACAATAGTTATTATAGTTCATTAAATGTATTTCTTAAATAATAATTACATATTAGATATACTGATTTGAAAAAGAATCTAGAAATTGGATGAATATTATGATGGATGCCTTCACATCACTGAGATTTCATTTTTTGCAGCAATAGCCTTTATTTTTGTTTGTTTGTCCATTTTATGGTCTGCCTCTGTTTCTTATGAGGATATTATGTGGTAGCTTGAGCCCCCACTGACCTTCTGAATGGCCCCAAGTAGCTCAGAGGTCAGGGAAGGTCGCTGCTGTTGTCTGTTTCACGGTCTGGAGGGAGCTGAGGCTGCAGAGGAAGAATCTCGGACACACAGTCTGTCCTCCTCTGCCTCCCTCAGCCATTGTGGCCAAGGGCCCAATTAACAAGATCTGCCGCTTAGTCACGCCGCATGCTTTGCTTGAATCGACAGATTCCCTGCCCAATAAAACATCCACAACAAACGTGGGCAGCGCAAGGATGCTGCTCTAAATAATGGAGGCACATTGAGTCTTTCACAGGTACCCAAGTGAGGGCTCAGCCCAGTGGATGCTGGTACGGTAAATTTTTAAAGATCAATGACTGATGCACAGAGGGAGCGAGCAATCGAGGGTTGGAGAACAAAAGTACGGAAGAAAGCTAAGAGCATCCACACACAGAGGCCGAACAGGGCTGCTTCCATTGTGAACATCACCAGGCTCTTCTCAGGGAGCTGCCGAAAAAACATGCTGAAAAACTTCAATATTTTCCAACGGCTAATATTAGCGGACATTCTCCGTCTCTGCATTGCTGCAGCAGGGTACGGAGAAATAGTACTTAGTAATCCAAAATGGAAACCAAAGGTTCCTCAGAGGTTCTTGGCTTGTGTGTACAGCAAAGATCCTCATTTTATGATGTGGAGGGTCACATTCTTCACATCTTTATTTATTAACCCTCTGGCCTTGTTCGTTTTTACTGTACATTCAGCTTGTGCGTGGCCACTTTTGGCCAATTGAAACCCATGAAAACTACATTTTTTTAATTCCTTGCTATTTACACTGTTAAATCATACAATTTAGGTTAAAATGCTTTCATTCTAAACTCAGCACTTGAGAAATGTAGTTTTTAGTGGTTTCTACCAGATTATGTCATTTATCCATTTTTGGCCAAGCAAGCAATTTTATATAATATTTTATATAATGGGCATCTATTTATATATAATTTTAATATATTTTTATAGAATTTGTAACTATTTTTAATACATAAAGATTTTTTTTTTAAACTACATCAAGTTTTTTTTAACTTAACTTCTTGTCATAAGGATCAAATATCTATTCCTTGTTTTTGTTTTTTTTAATCCTTCAAATACCAGTTTGTTTGCACAATGCACTTGTTAGTAAACAACCTCAAAAAATGGCCATGTTCTCTATTCTCAATGCTGCTGGGGCCACAAATGGAACGAATCTGAAATATGTAACTGATTAACAACCACACTGAATTTTATCTTCCTGCATAAACACAAAACCATTATCTGACATCCTGAAGGTCACACCTATGTCAAAATTGTGTCATTCATTTGTTCCATTGGAGTGCAGTAAGCCATCATACTCCCCTGACATAATTGGGTAGAAAACACTAAAAACTACATTTCTCAAGTGTTGCAAAACAGGTGCAGACAATCAGGGGAATGGTAGAAACCAAAACAGGAGTAAAAACAGGTGAAGAGGCTCAGTGTCATGGAAAACGGAATGAGAGGGGGCACAGCCGTGAAATAAGCGTCACAAAAATATTGCATATGAATATTATGGAAGCAAAGAGCTAGTTATTTGTGTAGACAACCAAATAATCATAATTTACCAACAACCACTTCTTTAAAACATGAAGCTCAGCAAACAAACAAAGTAGATGTTTTGCTCCATCTGGTCCGTGAGGCAGACCCATTAGACCCATTTAACGCCTAATGTCAGAACGTAAGCTACAAAATTGCCTATTTAAACTGTATTTGCTGTGCCAAACCACGCAACACTATTATGTTATTATGAACAGACAAATTCACTCCAGGGACCGCATTTCCTAAAATGTCCCAGCATCTTCTCTTTGAGTACAGATTTCAGTTTAAAAGAACGAGTTGAACAGTGTGATGACTCAGAAATCTCAAAGTCCACAACAAGATTATTGCTCAAAAGAGGGCTTTCAATTGCAAATAATAAGACAATTTCCTGGTTCAAATATGCTGTCAAAAAGTGGTGCAACTCTGTTTTTATGTGAACTGTTCTGACCCCATGACTGACAAGTAAAGAAATTGGTCTGTGCCCCCTCTACTTTCAAGTGTGCCCCCGTGCACCAGTAAAACCAGCTGTCAAGAACTGTCGCGGCCATGAGGTCCAGATTTCCCTGTTTGACATTATCATAGAACACTTTCAAACACGGCCACTTCTGCTTTATTCATAGAGCGTTACTAATGGAACTGTCTTATCAATCCCTGCTCACCACTTAGCCCCTACAGCTCAACGGCAAACTGAAACAATGGCTCTCAGAGTAAGAAGGCCACAGTCAATCCAGAACAAATGAATGACTTGAGGCCAGGCTTCAGACCTTAAGAAATGAAATCCTCACTTTCTCTAACCCCTGACTTTAGATCAAGTTAAGATAAAGTTTCTCTTACATGGTAATCCCCCAGAACTGTAACTTCCAAAGATGATTGTGCTGGAGTTTTATTCAAACTGTATGTATTGTGTTCTCCTACGCCATAGTTATTATTAGCTAACATCAGACATTACTACTAAACTAAAACCCTTGGTTCATACTCATGAACACTATATGGACAAAAGTATTGGGACGCCTGACCATTACACCAACAGGGACTTTAATGACATTGCATTCAAATACATAGACTTCAATATGGAGTTGGTCCCCCTTCGCAGCTAGAACAGCTTCCACTCTTCTTGGAAGGCTTTCCACAAGATTTTGGAGTTTCTGTGGGAGTTTTTGTCCATTCATTCTGTAGAGGTCAGACACTGATGTTAGATGAGAAGGTCTGGCTCACAATCTCCGTTCCAGTTCATCCCAAAGGTGTTGTATAAGGTTGAGGTCAGGACTCTGTGGGGCCAGTCAAGTTCTTCCACACTGAACTCCTCCAGCCATGTCTTTATGGAGCTCGCTTTGTGCACTGTGACACAGTCATGCTGGAATAGAAAAGGTTCTTCCCCAAATTGTGTCCACAAAGGTGTTAACATGGCAAAATGCTGAAGCATTAAGATTTTCCTTCACTGGAAGTAAGGAGTCTAGCCCAAACCCTGAAAAACAGGTGTGTCCCAACACTTTTGTCTTTAAAGTGCATTTTGAACATATAGCTGTTCTATTCAATGTTGGATGAGTCAGGGGTGTCGTTAGGCCTGGGCGTCCGAGGCTACAGCCACGAATGTTTTATGAACTGCCCTGGATCTCAAATAGACTTAGAGATCTATTTTTGTTATGTTATGATCATGCTGATGCAGACCTTTCTGTTAAATTATGTAAATACCCCTATCATCAAAATTATTAATATAGTTATTAGAACAATTAAAGGTCACCGTAAAACTTAAGCTACACTCCAATCTAAAGGGTCCATAAGCGGTGATGTTGTAAACCCTCCACACTGAACAGGGAGTGTGGGATTAGGGACCTGCAAGTGAATAAGGACCTTAATTCTGAGGACCTTTATTCAAACTTTCCTGTTCTTCAAATGTTCTTCAATGACTTCCAACAAAGTATGAAGTTCCCTTCCAATGAAACATTTTCATTCTTATTTGGAATCATCCTTAAAACATCTAAAGATCTTGTGTAGATCAATTTAAAGGGAACTACAGAAGCATTTAAAATACACCTGAGACGTAGCTCAAAAGAAGTAGCTTGCTAAGAAAACTCACATGCTTAAGAAAATAAGAGAAATTCTTAGCATATAGTAGCCTTTCTTTCTCCAAGATATTTAAGAATACCCTTATGACCTTTTCAGAGTTGTGTTTTGCTCCTTTCTTCTGTGGTAGCATCATTAGTCCGACTCTGTTCCCTGCGCTCTTTACCTTCATCTACTCTCCCAGAATACCCTTCTGCTTTCAGAATGCAATAGAGCTTAATTATAATGTTCAAAGAAAATCAAAATGACAATTTCCCACTTACTGCAGATGCAGTTAGTCACCCGAGGCATGTTTGGTGTCCAAATTGTGCTGCTTTATGAGGCTAACATTGTTGACAAAAAAAGTCAATAGTCACCCAAGCTGCATCCAGCCCTTCATTAAGATGGAGCAGGCTTCTCAGTGTTGTTTTTATTAGGACACAGTATGACTTGCTAAAAACTATAAAAATTAATCATAAAATCAATGTCACTGTGATTCTGCTCTACGGCAGAAATACTTTTTAACAACCTTTTTATGTGAAACTAACAACATGTGTGCCAGAGGGGAACATATTTTGAATTTTTATCATGTTGTGTTCATATTTTTGTCATTTACTGACATTGAAACAAGCAGAATGAGACTATATATATATATATATATGTATGTGTGTGTGTGTGTGTGTGTGTATATGTGTATATACTAGGGCATTAACGACTTCTGATTTTTTCAGGTCAACTTATCCGTCAACAAAGTCGAAGTTGAGTTGACTAGTCGTTTGATGGCGTCACAGCACTGAGCAACTTTTATTAAAGTTCTCTGTAACATTTACAGTCAACATGACAATTAAAGGAAACAAAACAAAGGCTAAAATCTTGAATTTTCTGGTAAATTTAAGTTTACAACAGAAAGTGGGAACAGTTTAAGCCGCGGCTCCACTCAGCGTCCTCTGGACTGGACGACTCTGTGCAGTGCTAGCGTTAGCCATGTTAGCTAGCGGTGTCATTTCAGATGCTGTGCAGAACGCCGGTACTGTTACTGTACTTTAACACTGACTTGCAAGTTGTGCAGGTCTCCGTGATGTTTGTGTGTCTAGAGTGAAGGATCTCCACACATGTGATGTGTGTCTGTCGCATCTGCTGCCGTGTCTCTCGTCTTGTTGTGGTCTTGTGTTTAGATTCCACCCGCGCCAACAGTACCGCCCTTTTTATGAAGGTACTATAATAATTGGGTAAGTCAAGGAACGCATGTCAGCATCAGCCAATCAGAGGCAGAGATTGCAGAGAGAGAGAAAAAAAACAAACAACTAGTCGACTTCTCTCAGAGAGTGTGGACTTTCTGTTAATGCCCTAATATATATATATATTGTGGCGCAGCGCTGTTGCCTCACAGCAAGAAGGTCCTGGGTTCGACTCCCGGGTTGGACGCAGGGTCTTTCTGTGTGGAGTTTGCGTGTTCTCCCCGTGACCGCGTGGGTTTCCTCCGGGAGCTCCGGTTTCCTCTCTCCGCCAAAAAACATGCGTACATTGGGGATAGGCCAATTGAACACACTAAATTGCCCCTAGGTGTGAATGTGAGTGTGAATGGTTGTCTGTCTCTGTATGTGGCCCTGCGACATGCTGGTGACTGTTCAGGGTGTACCCCGCCTTCGCCCGTAGCAACTGGGATAGGCTCCAGTCCAACCACCCCCCCCCGACCCCGAGTGCGGGATAAAGGGGTAGAAAATGGATGGATGGATATTGTGGCGCCGGGTGGGCGGAGCACCCTCACGGACCCAGGACTGAACACAGGGCTCCTTCCCTGGATGAGAGGTGGACTGGATTAGGGGAGGAGCCGAGACTCTTTAAAAGACGGGCTCTCCAGGTGTTGGAGAGGACGAGAGTGGGAGAAAGACTGAGGACTGGAGGGCCTGTGGGGAGAGTTCAGCCAGAGAGGTGGTGGTTTTTGTTTTATCTCTAGAGCTATGTATAGGATTTACAAATAAAAGCTCCACTATGCACCAGCTCCGGTGTCGCTGTGCATGTGTTCCAGTGGGTGGTTTGGTCTCCTGGCCTGTTGGTGGCAGCCTTGCCCCGGGCCATCTGCCACAATATATAAATATATTTATAAAATGGACTGTTATTTTTTTACCTAGTTAAGTGGTTGTTGCCATAATGTGGAGTAGAACCGTAGTGGAACAGGAACACTAACTGTGTACCAACCCGACCATCACAACTGATGATCCAAACACATTAAGAAGGCAAGAAATTCCACTAATGAACTCTTGAAGAAGAACACCTGTTAATGAAATACACCTGTTAATTAATTTAAAAAAAGTCCTCAGATGCTTGTACATCTGATAGCCCAGTGCATCAGAATAATCACAATTACGAAGTCAGATTGAAATCAACCAATTACGTTTTGATTTTTTATTTACAACGACTTCGAACCATTTTGAGAGAAAAAAAAAACATGATGCTAGGCCTCCTAGAAGTTCTAGCTCCATCACTGACTATGAATTTGAGTAGCAGCTTCACCAGTGCTTAAATGGTAAACAGTGGCAGCACTACATCTGGGGGCTTCACTGAAAGTCACTTTAGAAATGTTACATGCAAACGTAAAATATATGTTAATATGTCTGTTAAAGCATCCGGTGTCTGTGTTTAATCTAGCAATGCCGATTTCACATTAACGTGCAGTCCCATTAGTCCGGCACTAAGATATAACGAGAATCCCATAAGCAGAAATGAGAATTATAGTAGGTGTGTGTTTCTCCCTCATGTTTTGATATTTATGGCCTGAACTGAAGACCTCACTCTAACACTCCTGGTTCACCGCTGCGTAATTGTGCGATTAAGTTTTAATAGCATTGCAAAACAGACAGTAACAGACTAACTCTTGACATCATAGCATGAATACTTGGCCTTAAAGCGAATCAGCAAATGATACTTGCAGTGTATTTGAAATGCAACTCTGCACTTTGGATGGTGAAGGAAATATACACTGGTATTAGAACCGAGTTGGATTTGAATCAGCAGAGAAAATTCTGTTGTGGCTATTTAGCCCCAGACATGCGGCCTGATAAGCAGAAATGCGACACAATAGCGGGTTTGTGGACGGAGAACTTTTTAGTTGTGGGCTGTCAGCAGAAATGGGGATGTATTGATATTCAGAGTAAACACAGCTGTTTATTGGGTTATGGCACCTTCTGCTTTCGCAAAACATGCAGCTTTAGATTCTACTGTTGTTCTCTTTACCATCTGTTAGAGTCTCCAACTGCTTACCCCCTATGGCTACTAAAGTCTCATCACTCATAGTGTTTTGTAGAAATGTGTGTGTGTGTGTGTGTGTGTGTGTGTGTGTGTGTGTGTGTGTGTGAGCGTGTATGTAAGACTATCAACATCAAACTCCAGCCCTCCACCCCAGCTGCTCGCTGATAAACTAGTCCATTTGTCCGCACCTGAATGCCAGCATGAGTGGACAGTGTGCAAATGTAGCATGAAAAGTACATTCAGTTTATTGCACTGCTCTGATGCCAGTAATGTTTCTTGAGGCACAGTCAAACTGACGTACTGGAATTAAACCTGGGTGAACACAACTGCTTTGGCTGCACTGACCTTTGAGGATGTGGCCCTTTTTATAGCAGCTCTAAATAACCCAATATGTTTGTCCCAATTTATCCCAAATATCCCATAGAGAAAGCCATGTCTAAGCAAAGGGCAGATCCGCTAAACCAGCGGTGTCGGACTCCAGTCTTGGAAGGCCGTGGTCCAGCACGTTTTGGTGATTTCCCTGCTCAGAAACACCTGGTTCACCTCACCAGTTAATTGTCAGTTTTAGTGAATGTGTTTGAGGAGGAGAACCATCAAACTGTGCTGGACACCGAACCTCCAGGACCTGAGCTCGACACCCCTGCACTGAACTAAATATCTACATTTTGTACAAGTGGCCAATTTAGCAACTAGCCTCCTAAGAACTTCTGTGCAAATGAACACAGACACAGCTTCGTAGTTAACACGCACTACATGGACATAAGTACTGGGACACACCTGTTTTTCAGGGTTTGGCCTGGTCCTCTTATTTCCAGTGAAGGTCAATCTTAGTGCTTCATCATACAAAGACATTCTGGACAGCACCATGCTTCCAACTTTGTGGACACAGTTTGGGGGAAGAATCTTTCCTATTCCAGCATGACTGTGTCCCAGTGCACAAAGTGAGCTCCATAAAGACATGGCTGGATGAGTTTGGACATGTATTAATGCCGTAAAGCATCATGATATCTGCAGTAGTCAATTTTGATGTAATTTAAACTCAAAAAGTGTTATGGTATCAGATGCTAGTTCGAATAAGTCTTCATAAATGTTTGTGTAGGTTTATGTCAGTTATTATGCCAGATCTACGCATTGTGTGAGGTAGTTTTAGGAAAACAAGCTTCCCTTGAAACATTTTTATCATTTTGTGATTCTGGTTCTTAATAATGAGTTAGGAAACTTTTCTAAAAAACATATGTGATTATTTTGGCATATTAAATTATTCTTTTGAGAACATTAGAGACATATGATAATGTACCTGTTTATTTTCGCAGTGTGCCTCCTGGCTGTTTGGAAACAGTATAAATTTGAATCTGTGGTGAGTGTAACCTCTTAGCTGTAGATCATTAGAGGCTGTGTTATTTCTGCAACAGAAGCACCGAATCCACCGTGTGCAAGTAATGAAGTAACGAGTAGTTTTAGTACTGGAGGGATGGTGCTGGCAAAAGAATATCAAAAGAATATGCCATACTCTTAAGAAGTGTTGTAAAAGATACCCAGAGTTTGTGTATATCTGTAGTAGCAGAAACAGAAGGAGGAAAAGGGTCATATAAAAATGACCTGTTTTTGGTACATGCATTATTTACTTAACGCAACAATTATTTTATTGTGCGCTAATGCTGGGTTTTTTAAATCATTTTATTTTGAAAGTTTGTTGCATTTTTGTGCTTGGGGTTCGAGCAGCATGCAGCACTCTGAGTCTCGGCTGGTTTTCACAGCGTCCCATTACTTTTGTCCGTATGTCATTATTACTTTGTACATATAATATTCCTGACCCCAGCGAAAACAGCCGAGACCTAAAGTGCTGCATGGACAAAAGTATTGGGACGTCTGACCCATAGCACTAACAGACTTTAATGACACTGCATTCAGATACATAGACTTGCATATGGAGTCGGTCCCCCTTTGCAGCTGCCATAATGGTTCTGATCCCCATGCTCTGGACTCTGAGGGTAACTTGTTTTTCTATAACAAACTAGATAAAACGTAAATGATTGAATTT
>JBBPCX010070106.1:0-10868 GCA_037974365.1 Hydrocynus forskahlii | reverse complement strand
TATATAAAACAATAATTATTTACAATAAATGAATCAGTGTGACTTCCCTTTTTTGTTCTCATCTGCTTGCGTCCTTGTTAGTCAAGCCATTATGCTAAGCTTTCGAAAAGGATTAGTCCTGAATTTAAAAAAAATAACAAAATAAAACAACTAAAACAGTTAGACGTTTAAATTAATAAAGAAATATAAAACAGAATATATCAGAATAACGGAGCTGACACATGACATAGAAACTAAAGACTGGCTGGATCTTTGCTGATAGACCAGTTATAGCAGGTGAAGTGAAACTAGCCATTCTGTCATGTGAACTCACCACAGCACACAGTGTGAAATTCTTCCTCTGCATTTAACCCATTCACCAAGTGAAGCAGGGGGCTGCCAACGAGGGGCGTCCGGGGAGCGGTGTGTGGGCACGGAACCTTACTCAAGGGAACCTCAGAGGGGCTTAGCTGTGTTGGGAATCGAACCCACGACTTACTGATTACAGGGCCAACTCCCTAACCACTCGGCCAGCTGCCCCAAGGTGTGGCCTTAAACACTCATTTTCATTTAATCAAACTCAACATGAAGAATGATTGTCATGTCAGACCTTGTTTATTTGGAAAAAAAAACAAAACACCCAAATAGTAACAGATAATTGATGTCACATTTGAAGTGTGATATTCCTGAGACTCAGACTGCAAATTTGTCTTGTTTTAATGTTAGTTATTTCTCATTAATTATCAGGAACCCTCTGAGCCCACAATGACCAATCCCTTTTGGCTGGAGCTTAAAAGACAATCAATTATTTGTACATTCCGAATAGTAAATGGCTACAGATTAGGGTATACAAAATAAATTACCTTACATAACATAGCAATGTATGGAAAAAAAATACAACCAAAAACTATCCAAAGCACAGCAATTCAAATCATCTCTCATCTTTGGTGTTTGGTTCAGTGGAGTAGAAGATGAAATCTCTCACTCTCCTTCTCTTTCCAGCACTTGGATGCTGGTCTTCCTCTTTCTGCTGCCATATAGTCCGAGCTTTTCTTCAGTGACCGTCTCTTCATCAGAGCTACTGTCCTCAAAAGACTCCACTTCCTGTTATGCTGTTATCCACTATGCAATTCAACCACATCTATTTATCTGTTGGCCTGTCCCACAGTGCACTGCACTTAAAGATTTAGAAAAAGTACACAAGCACTGGCAGTAATTCTCTTTGAGAGACAGATTTGTAGGCCTGTCAGGGCAGAGCAGCTGATGCTGAGAGGTGGTTTTGGTGCTCTTACTCTCTTTTTGCTCCATCTTCTCTTTTTAACTTATTTACTTGAAGCCTGTACAGCATGACAACTCGTATGAAAACAGCTTCCCTGGCAGGGGTCAAAAAGGTCAGTGAGATTTGATTTTCAGTAACGTCCACTGGCTTTTTTATATTGTTATATATTATAAATATGTACTTATGAGTGAAGCACCCATGTATGTCGATCTGGATATCAGTGTCTACCAAATGCCATAAATGTAAATGTACAGGCTTTTTGTTCATATTTATAGGTATAAAATTAGATTAAAGTGGATATTAGCTCTGGAAGTAGATTAGAAAATACAACACAAAGTTGGCCCCTCATTGTAGGACAGGCTGAGAGGTGTAGCTGAAGGAACTGTTCAGATGATTCATTAGGCATTTTTCTCCAAACTCTCTGGGATTTATGTACTGTGAACAACTTCAGACTAGTCTTGTACTACAGCTCTGGAAAAAAAATAAGAGACCACGGCAGTTTATTTTTAAATCTGCATCTCTATGAGTATGACAACCATTTCATACCAGTGTCTGCTAAATTCCTACACAAGCACCTCATTCTGCTTAATGAGGGACTGATTAGTGATCACCTGAATCACATCTTATTTAATGAGGAAAAGTATAAAAACACTGCTGTAATCGACACTCTCCTCTCGCAATGAGACCAGTTGGATGGTGAAACACTACTAGAAGTTCGTCAAAGGTCATTATTGCCATTTTGTTTAAGAGTGAACGAGAGAGTTGTTCTCTTTGAAATATTATAAGTTTTGTAAACACTGTTCAGTTCAATACTTGCACCTATAAAAGATGAAACCTGAGAAACTGAACATATTTGCAGTGGTCTGATTTTTTTCCAGAGCTGTGTATAAAGCAATTAAGAAATAATTTAATTAATTACAAGCTGTAAAATGAAAATGATGTATGAGATAATTTTTGCTGTAAAATGTTTACAGTAAAACTTTTTTTTGCACTGTTCATGTACACATGTACAGTAAGGGTCACAACAAAATTGTACCTAATATACTGAGGGAACAAAATAAAAAATGCTTCAGTAAGAACGATGATAGAATTAAGTCCGTCTATAATGTGCAGTTTAAGACAATGTACATACAAGCACGGGCATCAGAAGCAGGGGGTTAAATCTTCTTTTAATTTTTGGGATAAGGGGGTGGAAGTTACATTTTACTCTTTCTGACTGATCTTTGCAAATGTCAATACCCAGGTAGGCCACTTTGTCTGACACTGGAATACCCTCAAGTTCAGTTATAGACAAATCACCTTTTAAAGTGAAAAGAACACATTTTTTTAAGATTTAAATGTAAGCCAGAAATATTTGAAAATTCCTTTTTGACCTGCGCTTCATCTTTGAGACAGATAGCTGTGTCATCAGCTAACTGACAGCATTTTATTTCTCCTCCTGCTTGGGGTGGGCACCAATGAGGCAGCTCCTACATCTCTCGTGCCATCTCCATTCCCTCCGTTCTGCGACCTCTCTCAGCTTCCACACATGAAAATATTTACATCCAAGAAAAGGAACCCGCCTGCAACAGAACTTACAAAGGCAGATGCATCTTTTTTTTTTTTTGCCCTGCAAGTTGGGGGGGGGCGGATCGAGGTGTGAGGGGGACGCGTTTACGTTTACGGCATTTAGCAGACGCTCTTATCCAGAGCGATGTACATCAGTGCTTAAGTAGTCTACATCTGTTCTTTATACCTGTAAAGGGGTTGAATAGGTTATTTGAGCTCTGGAGAGATGAGAGGTCATTGGTGGCTGATTCAACTGAAGACAGACAGCGGTTAGTGGAGTTAGGGAGAGATAAGGAAGAGTAGAGGAGGAGAGAGAGGGCAGAGATAGAGAGGATAGATTCCTGCGGGTAGTCGTAGGTGTTACACCTGGGTGATGAGACAAGCAGGTCTGAAGAGGAAATTTAAAAGATAGAAGATGATGGTCAAAGACATGTAGGGGGGTGGACAATATAGTGAACATAGGAAGTGATCTGGTTGATACTAAGTCAAGAGTGTTGCCTGCTTTGTGTGTCGGAAGAGACTCGCCAAAGGACAGGCCAAAGGACGACAGGGGTCTGCAACTTGTCTCCTGGAAGATTGAAGTCTCCGAGGAGGATGAGTGGAGAGTCGTCAACTGGAACTGAGCTCAGGAGGACGTCCAGTTTGTCGATGAAGTTACCCAGCGGGCCAGGTGGGCGATAAAGTACAAAGATATGGAGCTTAGTTGGATATGAAATATTAACAGAATGGAATTCAAAAGATGGGATGTTGAGCTGGGAAAGACTGAGAGGCCATCTAAAAATGCCATCTAAGTGAAAATCATAGCGACTCGTGAGATAATTAACAACTAAAAAATTACATCTATATTTGTATAGTCAGTGGGGGACTAGTCAATTGTTCTTCTCACAGTTTCAGTCTGGTAGAGAAGTGTTTCTTTCTCAATCATACAAGCACCACTGTGCTGCTACACATAGCTGACTGGAGGACCTCTGTCTGTCAGACCCAGACACAAAGCCCCGCCCCAGCTTTCAACTCTGCACTCAACAGTTTTCTCGTTTCATATCGATGGCCGAAAAGCAAAACCTCCTGTCTCAAAAATGCACTTTTTTGAGAAAACTAAAAAACTTCATATTTTCTTGCAGAATGCTTTTTGTTATGTATAACCACTACATAATACATTGTTTCTGGGCTATCTTACTATATTATGTGTTAACAATACCAACTAGGTATTAGTGCCTCACAAAATGCAGATAGGAGGTTTTTCCCCACTTTTCCTGGATCATTTCGCAGATAGGAACTTTTGCAAGTTGGAAGAGGTTCTACAAAACAATGCTCTAGATTAAGTTAATAATTAAGATTGAATTATAAATAAAATTAAGTTTGTTTTCAGGTAAAAAGATGAGCCAGTGTAGAAACTATAACAGTTACTACATTATTTGTAGTCTACTAGGGTCAGAATTCTTTAAGTGGGAAATTCTTTAAATTTAGTGTCTTTGCTTCCTTCTCCACTGCGAATGAATGTGGCCGAGTTTCCCATAAAGTTTCTGTGATTGCATAATTAAATAATGACAAAGAGTACCGGCTGTAAATAAACTCTGTAGAAGCAAAAACAAAAATTTTCAACCTCAAACAGTTGTATCTAATAGTATTTTTTATCATTTTATTCAAATAGCTCCAAAAATACTAAACAAATTGAACATAATACTGTCACTGAATGGCTCAAAGATTCAATGATCACTGTGTACTGCAAAAAAGTGATGTAACTAACAGGACAACTTGCAGTACAGCAGTAGGCATGCTTTTGGAAAAAAATTAAGCCACACTAAATTAAACCAATTTGCAGTATGACATGGAAGTATTAAAACCTGTGCTTAGTACTCACAGACTAGCATAAAGTCCAACATCAAATACCTTAGTTTTAACGTAAGTTTTAAATACCTACAGGTAAAAATGCATCCCAGATTAAATCTGGTTCCATAGAACAATGGACTCTATTCACTGTCTGTAAGTAGAGTCTTACATGCTAAGAGCTTATCCATTGAGTACTGTCTCACGCTATGGCTCCTTTAAGCAGTGTAGTGAGGTAAACCATTATAGAATGAATAGCAGTCCTGAGGAAGTACAGCCTTAAGAGCTTGTATTTTGACTTTTAATCTTTGGTGTTTCCACATATTTCCTCCTAACTGAACCAGTGTTTTATTTACACCTCTGAGGCAAAGGAAGGAAATTAGATTCACAGTGGTCAAGTTTGTACTCAAGAGACCCATCTTTTTATCTCAGCGGACGGATGTCAGTGACAGCTGGACCGCCGACCTTATGTCCAAGGCAGATTGTGGAATAGTATGTTAGATCATTGTATGTCTTGAAGAAGTCATGCTTCAGGTACTCAACCTGGTAGGGCTGCTTTGGACGGGCTTCTTCTATCTACGTTTTGTAGTTGCTGGAGACATAGATTTTTTTTGTCCCTGAGTGCTCTTTCATAGGCAGCGTGTACGCTATCATATTCCATTTGCGTGTGTGACCTCAGTTTTTATTATATTGATTGCCATGACTGCATCTTTAGTTCGGTAATTAGTATATTTACCTCAGTGAGTGCATACTTAGCTCAGTCACTTGTATATTTACCTTAGTTGCTGTAGATTTAGCTCAGTTACTAGTGTATTTGCCTCAGTGGGTTCAGTTTTTTCTAAGTTACTAGTATATTTACCTCTGATACTGTCATATTTACCTCAGACACTGAATATTTAGCTCAGTTACTAGTATATTTAACTCGCTAGAAGATTTTGCTTAGTTACTAGCACATTTGCCTTAGTGACTGCATATTTAGCTTAGTTTCTAGTATACTTACCTCAGATTCGGTATATTTTCAAATGTTCCTAGCATATTTACCTGGCAAATTTAACTAAGTTAATAGTGTATTTACCTTAGTGACATAAGTTACCTCAGTGAGTGTAAATTTAGTTCAGTTACTTGCATATTTACCTTACTTACTGTGTATTTAGTTCAGGTACTAGTGTATTTGCCTCAGTGACTTCAGTTCTTTCTAAGTTACTAGTATATTTTCCTCTGATACTGTCATATTTACCTCAGATACTGAATATTTAGCTCAGTTACTAGTATATTTAACTCACTGGCTGCATATTTAGCTCATTTACTGCATATTTATGTCAGTTCTTAACATGTTTACTTTAGTTACTGACACATTAACCTCAGTTAATGCATATTTATACTCAGTTAGTTGTATTTCTACACAAGTTATGGCTGCATTAACCTCAGCTACTACATATTTTTTCTTGTTAGTAGTATGTTTACCTTGGTTGCTGGCCCATTTATCTCAGTTACTGCATATTTTCCTAAGTTACTTGAATACTTATCTCAGATACAGCATATTTTTCTAAGTTTCTAGCAGATTTTGCCTATTTACTAGCACATTTGCCTAAGTGACTGCATATTTAGCTTAGTTAATAGTATACTTACCTCAGATTCTGTATATTTTCAAATGTTCCCAGCATGTGTACCTGGCAAATTTAACAAAGTTAATAGTGTATTTACCTCATTGACATAAGTTACCTCAGTGAGTGTAAATTTAGTTCAGTTATTTACCTTACTTCCTGTGTATTTAGTTCAGTTACTAGTGTATTTGCCTCAGTGGCTTCAGTTCTTTCTAAGTTACTAGTATATTTATCTCTGATACTGTCATATTTACCTCAAATACTGAATATTTAGCTCAGTTACTAGTATATTTAACTCACTGGCTGTATATTTAGCTCTGTTACTGCATATTTATGTCAGTTCTTAACATGTTTACCTTAGTTACTGAAACATTTACCTCACTTACATATTTACCTTACTTACTGTATATTTAGCTCAGTTACTAGTGTATTTGCCTCAGTGATTTCAGTGTTTTCTAAGTTACCATTTACCCGAGATACAGCACATTTACCTCATTTATTGCATATTTTGCTCAGTCATTATTATATTGACTGCCATGACTGCATCTTTAGTTCAGTAATAAGTATATTTACCTCAGTGAGTGCACACTTAGCTCAGTTGAGTATATTTACCTCAGTGAGTGAAGTGAAATCCACCAATCAGAAAATTCTGCAGATAGGTTTTGCGCAGCAGCCATCGATATACTGAGATAATCTCAGTGATTTTTGTAAAGCTTATTCACTTTGCACCCCAGCTTCCAACAGCTCACAAAGGGAACGTTAATGCTGTGAGATGCATCCTTTTTTCCAAACTTTTAAAAAGTGTGGTGCTGCTCCTGCCTGTACCAATAGCTGTAGCAATGATGCTGCTCCTGGTACATTAGAGCCAGCAGCTAGCATGTCTACTCCTGCAGCATCAACAAGCACTGCTTCTCATGTACCTCTGCCAACAGTTGCTGCCCAAAGCAACCCTTCTGTTTCCGCTGTCAGAAATATGGCAGCACTGTTAATGAGAGGGATGTAGTTTTTACCCTAACTGGTTTTAACAACTGGAAAGCAGCACTTGATCGAGACAAGGGGCTCCAGAGGCATGTGTCCAGCCACAACCATGTGCATCCATCTGGACTGAGCATAAAAGCCTCTTTTTCACAATCCCAAATCTGGTCACCCTACATTACTATGTCAAGAGTATTGGTAGTGCTATAAGGTTTCTCTGTGTGAATGAGTTGGGGCTCCATGGGACTGCAGAAACTTTGAGACATGATGCAGCGGGTAATGATGATGACATTGTCAGGTATTTTTCTAAAACTGATGGAATATTAGAGAAGGATGAGAAGCTAGCAAGCATTGCAAAGGGTATCCCAAAAAATGCAACATACACCTTTAAGGATAACCACAAGAAATGATCCAAACACTGGCTGACATGGTGCTTGGAGAGGTCAGGAAAAAATATGAAAGTGCTGATTCTGCTGGGTTTTGTCTCAAAAGTGATGGGACCAGGGATAGGTGCAATGTGGAAAATTTGTCTCTGATAAATATGGTTTGTCAGAAACTCCATGCCAGAGGAGCATCTTATTGGGTTGCTTGACTTGCAACAACTTGATGCAGAGTACATCACCTCTGAGATCCTGTTACACCTTTCTGATGCTGGCTACAGTGCTGACAGTATTCTTAGCCAGTGTTATGATGGGGCTTCTGTGATGAGTGGGGTTAGAGGTGGTGTACAAGCTCTGCTCCAAAAGAGGCTTGACAGATACGTCCCATACATCCACTGCTACAACCACCAACTGCACTTAGTGGTTGTACATGCCATGCAGAGTGAGCCGTGTGCAAAAAGATTTTTTAGCCAATCTAGTTCACAACTTTTTTCACCACCACTATGTGCTCAATAAATATGATGCACCTTGTCTAAATAGGCTGCTTGAGATCAGATGGACAAGCCACTATGAGGTGACAAGGTGCACTGTGGACAATCAAGAACAAATCCTTAGTGTCCTATCTGAGATGACAGAGGATGATGATGCTACAGTTGACCTGTGCACCGAGGCATCAGGCCTGCTATGCCAAATTAAGAGTCATCACTTCTTTGAGATTGGAAAGTTCCTAGTGCGGGTGCTCGGTGTCTTGAAACCAGCAAATGCTATTCTACAGTCTCAGTCAGTTGATGTGTACAGTGCTTCTAAGGTTGATAGTGCAGCACTGACTGTTGGGGAGTGTCATCTCCTGCTGAGGATGAGTCACATCCAACAAAGAGAATGAGAACAATGAGCAAACACCTGGGTCAAAGTGTTGTTCTCTCAACTTTGGGCCATACAGACTCTGGTGACCCAACCGTTTCCCCCTATCTGTCTCTGAAAAGATCCCTGCTCAACATCCTTGAGAGGGCCACTTCAGAACTAGAAAAAAGATTTTCACACAAGAATATTGACCTGATGAGCAGATGTTGTAAGTCTGAAAAATGAAGTTCTTGTGGCAAAACAGATGCTGCTCAAAAAATGTTCAAGGCATGACAGTTACAACATAGTCACTGTTGTTGTCCCTCTGGGGTAGATTGGATGACATGTCCAATATGACGTGCCCATGATGTTCCTGTGGGTTGTCCACATTCTAAAACATTTTATAAAAAAAGTATTCAGTACTTTAGAAAAATCTTTATAAGAATGCATTCACTTGCATACAGTTGTACATTCTAGAACAGGGGTGCACAAATCCTGGAGGACCAAGCAGAGGGATTTACCTGCTTAAAGACCGGCTTCAATTGCCAGGTTTAGTGGGGGTGTGAGTAGGACTATCTACACCCTCCAAGACCACAGGTGTGAACCCCTGTTCTAGAATATCTAGAGGAAAGGCTTTGAAGACTGACCTCTACCACTGACTCTTCATCCACAGGCATGTTGGTTATGGTGTATTAACTGTTGGATGAGACATCCAACATGCCGTGCCCATGATGTCCCTGTGGATTGTCCACACATAGAGCAAAATTAATTAGTGAATTACAGCACACTCATTGTAGTTGTTTCACCGGGGTTTCTCCAGGGTGTGTCCATCCTGGCCCTCTGGGCAGTCCTCATTTGGTACAGAAACCTGGACTCTGTAAAATTACAAGCGTTCAAATGTGTTCAGTAAAATCTATCTGAAAAAGCAGTCATCCGCATGCAGTCAAAAATTCTAGAACAGGGTGCACAAATCCTGGAGGACCAATATCAAGCAGAGGGATTTACCTGCTTAAAGACCAGCTTCAATCGCCAGGTTTAGTGGGGGTGTGAGTAGGACTATCTACACCCTCCAGGACCCTGTTCTAGAATATCTAGAGGAAAGGCTTGCCAGAACAAAACTTCTACACAAAAGGCAAACCCAGTCCAGACTCTTCTCGTTTGGGGTTCTCTGCTGGTGGAATGAACCAGAATAGCAGAATCCCTCTCTATCTTCAAGAACCTCTTAAAGACTTATCTATTCAGAGAGCATCTCCTGATACAAGACGGATTTTCTTGCACTACTCCTACATAAAGATTTTAGCACTTAAACGCTCCTCTGGCTCTCATGCTGTCCTAAAACTTGAGTATTTCCTCAAATTGTAACTCACCTCAGATAAAAGCCAAATAAATGTGATGTAATGTAAGTTGTGCATCCCTGTTCTAGACTACCTGGAATACACAAAATTCTAATATAAGCTTTAAAGTTGCAGACATACTCTTGCAGTTTCTGTTTCATTCTGAATTGTCACCGGGCTGATACATTTCTGTTCTCTAAGAACTTTAGTTAATCTTAAACAAGAACGAGAATAATTGAAAACTTCAGCAGACTGAAACATTTCGACAAAAATTTTGATGCTGGGGTCACTGCTGCACCTTTGTATGGCACAACTACAAATGGGATCTCAAGACACTGAAACAATACAACACCACAACTTTTTTAAACAACAGTTTGTCCAATGTGTGTACAAAACATTAAAATAAATCCAAAACTGACTAAAATGCAATTGCACATTGACAGAATACTTTGCCCAAATCAGAATTTACATTTACTACATTAGACAGAAACGCGGTTGATACAACTAAAACATTAGGGAAGTCTATGCCACTAAATGACAGACTTGAGTCACTTGTAAAATGTCCCAATCCTTTTTAGTAATAATGAAAATACTATTACATTTAGAATATATTCAAATGCATACCATTTTTTGTTCTTGTTTTCATTTGTGAAGCTAAAAACAATCAGGCTCAAGTGACACGTGTTAGAAATATGGCGTCGTTTATACTTTTTTATTGTACTTTTTAACTGGACGTACATGTTTACTATTAAAATACACCATTAAATATAATGTTTTAATACAGTCTATAGTTTCTCTGAAATAACTCGTAACATTTCATTTAATTTTAATTTATTTAATTTATTAACCCTAACCCTAACCCTAACCCTAACCTAACCCTTTACTCCTTAAATTATTATAACACCAGGTTAGGAACAACTTTATATTATAAAGATAAATTAGACAATACTGGAAATAAAGTAGCCCTAACCTAATAAATAAACATGCTTTTAAGAGTCAAAATAATTAATTGGCCATTTTTCAAAGAAGGTTGGAACATTCACACACATATATGTATATATATATACACACACACACACACACACACATATATATATATATA
>JBBPCX010070105.1:0-10869 GCA_037974365.1 Hydrocynus forskahlii | reverse complement strand
ATATATGTATATGTAAACTGTACGCAGACTAAGTTGCACAATTTAGTATAAAATACACAGTATAGTATAAAATAAATGTTCCGATGTACAGTCTAAAAATGTACAGTATATAATCCAGGAATACAAATATGTATGTAAACTGTAAGTAAGACTATATTGCTCATTTAGAAGTAATGCAATATAATAACTATAATAACTATCAAATAGCCTGTGAAGTAAAAGCTTAAAGTTGTTTTGCTGTTTTACTTTGTACTTGATTCAGTTTTTGCCATTTTTTTGCTCTGCTAATCATATGTGTTGCCATAATCTGAAATGTGTAATAAGTTGGCATTCATATTTTAATTCTAGGCTATTCATAATTTTGACATTTGTAGGATATTTGTTCTATCACTATTTTTTCAGCCATTAATCACTCACTTTTATTTCGTTCTATTGCTACTTGTTTTATACAGTAGATCTACTTGTTACATGACATTTTAAGTTTGTTTATCTAAAAACGAAATCTGTTCAAAACAAGCGGAGTCAGTTCTTATTTGGCATATTTACTCGATAACTGTCCCGAGGCACTCGCTATCAGGAGCCACACACATACTGTCACGAGCCATTCGCCTGCAGTAGAGAGTAATTGGACCGAAGCTAAATATTTTGCACCAGCAGAATTATGTCAGGTAAACGAAAATATTTTAGTCTACATTTAGTAGGTGGTATAATTATATGTCTAGAATTTATTAAGTTACGAATGATAAGTATAAGCAATGTGTTGGCCCAATATAGCGGAGTTAGAACAATTTTAAAGGCCCAGAGTGTTTTACTTTGGGGGGTGGGGTCCAATAATACATTTTTCATAGGGCCCACATTTTATTAGCTGCGCCCCTGTGTGTGAGATATATTGGGCAGAAGCTTCACTTCTATTGTACAATTCATTATATGAAAAATGGCACACAATTTACATAATTATTTGCATACAAAAGGATCTACAAGTTCTTAAAACTAGAAACCTATCCCTAATAGAGAATACAGTTTTGATCATTTTAATTCTGATCTGAGAAATGTACCACAGTAGATGTAATCAATAGGAATTTTACATTCCTGATCTGCTGGTTTATATGCTAGCCTAACTTATAAAAGTAATAGTTGTTACATCAATATTACCATCACATTAAACCTGGGTGACCTAAGAATTGCACAGTCTGTTCAGGATTTCCAGGATATGAGTTTACCTCAACCGAAGAAATACCATTAGAAGATGAATGCAGGTACTGCTGCACAAGTACAGCTACTACACTGAAGCACTTGAATCTGCGGCACATTAAGTATGCCAATCATTTCTGTGATGATGAAAAAAGTAAGCCCATGCATCTTTGCAATAACTTTGTAATTTGTTTTTACAAGAATGTGGGTTTTAGTGTAGTCCAACTGTACGTTTATCGTGCTTGTTATTCTACAAAATACTAGATAAATAACATGGTCAACTTTGTCATCTAAGGTACCTTTTATTTACTGTGTTCAATTATTTTATTGTATTTTAAAGTAATTGCTTGCTGGCTATCTTTCACTTTACATAGACTCCAGTGTATTCAAATTTATTCTGTCTTGAAGCTTCTCAAATGTCATTCCAGTTTATAGCATACAAAAGCAGACATAATTCAACCAACTGTTAACATAGCATGTCAGCTATTTCATTTGTAGAACAATTAACCCATGTCTTTTTTCTTTGTATAAAACTACACATTGTCACGTCTCCCCCTTGATTCCCAATGAGGGCTGGCACGGAGGCAGACATTCATGCTTGATAATTTCTTTATTTCTTTAGTGCAAAACCAAAACTGGTACGAGGACTAGATACAGAACATAAAGCAAACGGAACGGAACTCGAGCCAGTGTGTCGATTGACACACACCAGAAGCTAAAACACAAACCCTTTTTATAATACGCAAAACCAAACTCAAGTACTTTAACCACACACAGCTGTGACTCATAATTATTAATACAGAATCAATTCAAAATAAGAACTCAAACGCTAATACAAACTTAAACAAGGGTGGCTCCTAGTGAACACCCACCGTCACTGCTATCAGCCCTGACAGTACCCCCCTCCTCTCCAACGCCCCTCCGGGGTGTAAATAACCCCTCACACATCCAAAGGGCGGAGGAGGGGTAGGCAGAGGCAAGGAGAAGCATCCCATGAGTTCCACCCGTCCACATTTGACCAGATGACCTCCCTGCCTGTGCTCCACAGGGCCAGGGTGGTCTGGATGAACCCCACGGGACACTCCCCCTGGGGAGTCTCCGTGCTTCCTCTGAGAGCCCCCCTACTGGGAGCCCCTCACTGTCCTTGGGGCCAGAGCCCCCTCTCGGGAGCCCCCCTTGTCCTCAGGGGCAGAGCCCCTACTAGGGAACCCCTCATTGTCCTTAGGGGCAGAGCCCCTTACCAGGAGCCCCTCACTGTCCTCCGAAGTGGAGCTCCTCATTTTCCTCTTGAGTGGAACCCCTTACCAGGTGCTCCCCTCTGTCACTGGCCTTTGGGGCCAAGCCCCCTCCAGGAAGCCCCTCATCGGGGAACCCATCCTTTATGGGAGCTTTCCACTGTTCTCCCAGGCGGAACCTCCTCCAGGAAGCCTCTCTGAGGTAAGCCTCTCCGCGGGCCTCCTCAGAGCCCAATGGAGGCCCCTCACTGTCCTCGGGGATGGAGCCCTCTCTGCGGGCCTCCTTAGAGCCCACTGGAGGCCCCTTGCTGTTCTCGGGAATGGAGCCCTCTCCGCGGGCCTCCTTAGAGCCCACTGGAGGCCCCTTGCTGTTCTTGGGGATGGAGCCCTCTCCGCGGGCCTCCTCAGAGCCCAATGGAGGCCCCTTGCTGTCCTCAGGGATGGAGCCCTCTCCGCGGGCCTCCTCAGAGCCCAATGGAGGCCCCTCACTGTCCTCGGGGATGAAGCCGGTGGGCTGATGTCGGGGGTGGCAGTCGTCTCCGGGGCGCCGGCACGGGTCTCAAGCACTCAGGAGCTTGATTACCATGCTGGCGAGCGTGGTTTCAGTGGCCACCTCTCACTGCGCTGCTGCGGCGACCCCTCGCTGCACTGCTTGGGAGCGAAGCTGCGCCGGGAGGCGAGTCGGGCTGCTTGGCCTCGAGGAGCGGCGAGACTGGCTGCTGGTTTTCTGGTGCCACGGGCTGAGCTGGCCACATAGCTCCAGTGGGCGGTACTTCTCGCCTCGAAGGAGGCTGGAGCGGAACCTTCACTGTTGGCTGCCTCCGGGTCCTACTGCCCGAGCTAGCTCTGAGTGAGGCTTGCTGGTCCAGCCGAGAGCTCGCCCAGCGAGGCGAGCTGGGCACGAGCCGGAGGCGTGGAGTGTCAGGGGAGGTCTCCAACCTCTCGGGCTGCTGGTGAACGAGTGGGAGGTGCTTTTGACATGAACCCCGACGTCCCTTATGTCTCCGGACTGTGGATCTCCCGCCTCGCCTCTCAGCGAGCCCAAACCGGAGCTCCTCCGTGGTTGGGTCCAGGACGAGGGGGTCCACAAAGTGCTCTGGTTTTCTAGTCGGTGATTCACCAATCCACCCATCCCACCAGAAGCCCAAGTCCTCCACCTCGTCCCCTGACTCTGGCTCATCCTCGCCTGCTCACTCCCGAGCTGGATCCTGCTGCCCACACCCAGAACAAACTCCTCATCCCCTTCGAGCACACCGTAGGTCTCCAGGGGTTCGTCTCCAGTTCCAGTGCTCCTTTGTATGGTGGGTCAATCTGTCACGTCTCCTCCTTGATTCCCAATGAGGGCTGGCACCCACCATCACTGATCTCAGCCCTGACTCAAATTTTGTTTCTCAGCAGAGAAATTTACAATACCGTATCTTTGCAAGGAAGGCAAAGATAAAAAGCGGAAAGCGGAGTCACTGGCACTGTGCAAAATGTGGAAAACTAATAACCATGCAACACAACTTTAAAGTCCACCTGAAAAATCATGGTAATTAGCACAAAGCAATATTTATGTCTAAGAAATATTTATAATATCTATCAGTGTGTAGAAGACTAACAATATGTATTTTCTTACAGGGTGTGTTGTGTTTGATAAAAGGTAAAAGGTATGTCCTTTGTTTTTTTCTGTATTCATTTATATACTTTGAAAAGGAAATGAAAATTTTAGCTTTTACATCGGCGGAAAACCAGTTGTTGAATGTGAACATCTGAGCAGAGTTACTTTTGCCTATCCCTCATAAATACCCAGCCACATTACAAATAGACGCTGTTTACTCTATGGTGGACAAAGGCCCCACAGGAAAAATAAAAGGAATGCACAGACTTGCACACATTAGCAGCAAAAGAAGGAACCTTTCCATTGTACCCTGTGTTTTATGAGGAGCATGGTTATTCAGGTCGATATGTTTACTTTTCTGTTTTCACTGGAATAAAAGAGGCCTGGAGTTTTTTTGGCAGAAATCGGTCCTGCCAGTGTAGTAGCTCAAAAAATGTTCACCGCTGTACTCATATATATTTGGCCATGTGGTGGCTTTTCGGTTGAGGAAAGAGCTCCTAATTGAAGAACGAAAATATAATATTGGTAAATATAATATTCCAGTGTTAACATTCTATTGCAATGTGTATATTTTACAAGGCAACTTCAGGAAACACCTCTTATTCTTTTAACATTGTAGTCAACCTTCTTAAAAGAGCTTCGGCTGATGCTCTGTTAAGCCTGCAAGTACCACCAACTTTGTACATTTCAGATATTGCTGGAAGGGTGGCTCGGCATACCAGTAACAGACCCAAACAGGAGTTCTTTCAGCCTTCAGATGGCAGACTGTGATGCGGTCACAATTTCCCCCTTTACTCCAAGGAAGGCAGGCGTCCATATTTCTTTCTTTAGTATTTCTTTATTTTAGCACCAAAAACAAAACAGGCTTGAGGGCCTGACCGAAACTCAAACACTTCAGTAAAGACGCCTGTGATGATGGCTAAGAAGACGGTGGGTCGACAACGCATCATTACCTAGGGGGCTCTCTCTTGAGAGCCCCTCACTGTCCTCTGGGGCAGAGCCCCTTACCGAGAGCCCCTCACTGTCCTTGGGAGTGGAGCCCCCTACCGGGAGCTCCTCCCTGTCACTGTCCTCTGCAGTGGAGCCCCCTACCGGGAGCCACTCAGTGTCCTCTGGAGTGGAGCCCCCTACCGGGAGCCTCTCAGTGTCCTCTAGAGTGGAGCCCCCTCCCGGGAGCCCCTCAGTGTCCTCTTGAGTGGAACACCTTACCAGGGGCTCCTCTCGGTCACTGTCCTTTGGGGCCAAGCCCCTCCTGCAAGCCTCTCGGCTGGGGCTATCTCTGCAAGCCTCTTGGCTGGGGCTAACTCTGCAAGCCTCTCGGCTGGGGCTAAGGCTAAAGCTACAGGCTTTTGGCCTATGGCTAAAGCTATAGGCTCTTGGGCTATGACTAATTCTACAGGCTTTTGGACTATACCGTGCCCCGGAGGGTGAAGCCGCAGGGCTGACGTTGGAGGCTGCAGCTGTTTTTGCGGCGCTGGCACAGGTCTCCCAAGAGCAGCCTCGGTGCTCCGGAGCAGGGTGTCTGCAGCGCTGGCTTGCGTGGACTCAGCAGCGCTTGAAATCACGCTCTCGGCGCTTGGTAGCATGGTAGCCTCGGCCCTCAGGAGCTTGGTCTCGGTGCTAGCGAGCGGGGTCTCGGCGCTCTGGCTCGCACGCCACCCGGGCAATGCAAGAACTGCCAGAGCTCGCAGGGTCCCTGGTCCCTCCGGCATTTGCCCCAGCTGCAGGATGGCTTCCTCCCGGAGCCGGCTCACCTGACTGAGGTACTGTACCCTCAGCTCCTCCTCCTGCTGTTTCTGCCATTCCCACTGCTGTTGCAGTTGGCTCCTGTGGGCGGCACTGGTGGGTGAAGCCGGAGGGCTAGTGTAGGAGGCTGTAGCCTTCTTTGGGATGCTGGCACGGGTCTCTGGAGCTCGGTCCCGTGCTGCGGCGCTGCACGGCTTGTGAGTGGAGCTTCCAGACTCGGGAGTGGAGCTGCTGGGCTTTGCAGCAGGGCAATGGTGGCGGCAACCTCTAGGCTCCCCGACTCCTGTGGGAGGACCAAAAGAGCCCCCGTCTCTGACGCCTTCATCACGGGGCTCACGGCAGGCTTCCGTGCCCGCTTCCTCCTCACAGGGCGAGGACCCTGGCTGGACGCCAGTGGGAGGACAGAAAGAGCACCCCCGTCTGACGCCTTCGTCAGGGTGCTCAAAGCAGGCCTCTGAACCTGCTTCCTCCTCACTGGTGGAGGTGCCGGCCACCACGTGCAGTAGCCAGCAGCCATGTCCTATCAGCTCCTAGGAGACAATGGAGAGCTCTCTCAGGATCAGTTCTTCTTCCTCTGGCGAGAGCGCCGCACTCCCCCATCCCACGCCTGCAGCGCCTCTGTTTTCTTGGTCGGTCCATCTGTCACAATTTCCCGCTTTACTCCAAGGAAGGCAGACGTCCATCTTTCTTTCTTTAGTATTTCTTTATTTTCGCACCAAATACAAAACAGGCTCGAGGGCCTGACCGAAACTCGATAATCCTTTAGAAACATGAGAACTCAAACACTTCAGTAAAGACGCCTGTGATGAACGCAGGTCGGTCCCAACTGAACTTAAATATAATTACTCACACAAAGTAAACCAATCATAACACAAAACCCATCTCTTTGAGCACCCCGGCAGCTGAAACTCATCCTAGTCTAACTCGCTGTCAGTGGTGCTCCATATATCAAAATAAAAGTTAAATCAGACACAAAACCCCAACATAAACAAAGAGCGACCCCTGTTGGCCGCTGTCGGAACCTGACAGATGCCACTGTGGAGAATATCAAAATGGCTGAACAGAAGAAACTCAAATTATCCTTTACTTGGACATACAGAAACTTGCTGGACCTGTACAGAGTGAACCAGCAAATTCCATGGGAATTAAGTGCCAGCACCCCATTACAGGAACATTTGATAGATACTAACTAAATGACAAATTCCACCAAGGAAACAAAAAGTGACCAGAGGAGAAACTTCGGAGTCTGGATCTTCTACCAGAAATCACAGGCATCCTGAATTCTTCAATGGCAAAGCAACTAAACAGAGAACTGTCAAATTCCCGTTATTTCATCTGCCATCTTAAGGACATGCATTATATGTTTATGCTGCGCTTAATATTTCACTTGCATAATCAGCGGGTCAACAATGTGTTTTTTGAGAAAATGTGCCGTCTGGCTCAGGGGAAAGCAGCTATTGGTATAAATGGCAGAATTTGTCTGTTTGGTGATGTAAGTGTGTAAATCCTTAACATCAACAAAATGAACAATGTGATACTGGTAAAGAATTGGGAGTTTTGAGATTGAAAGCCCAAAAGTACCACTGGAGGTGCCTGATGAGGATGCTGGAAAGGTGGAGGATGCTGACACTCAACTGACCGAGGAATTGACAAAACCAGAGGAGGAGAATGAAGAATGTGTCGACAGAATTTTTCTTGGAGAACAATTCTCTGTAACACTCTTCCAAATGAGATATGTCTTTCATGCTATTTTAGTATGTACTGTAGTGTTAATTTAATCACTCTCGGCCTTTGACCCCAAATTCCTGTATTCAACCCTTAGATCCCTATGGCTATTTTTACCATTTTTCACAACTCCCTTTTTTTGTAATATTTAAAAACTCAGTACTCAGCAAACAATAATAAACCTTTTATACAGGATTAACACTTTTCTATTTTTTTTTAAAGGAAAAGCTTTTGATATTATATAAGGCAGGAATAAACTTGAAACAACCACTGGTAAAATTCAACCTCTGTGATGCAAGATTACCAGATCTTCGGTCTCTCCTGCCTCTCCAATATTTGGAAAAACAGACAAAGGGTGACATGCCACCTGCACCTTGGCTTACTCATGACGTAGGTACATTTTTTGAGATGTTAATTAAAATCAATGTCATGTGTGTGTGATTTATTTGTTCACAGATTGTAAACTGCAGGATAACTAATTTATGGAAATAAGGTCAGTAAATGTATCAATTATATAATTTAATTTATCAGTTAAATGAAAATGTTTTTAAAATGTTTTGTTTTATAGTTCAAGGTGCTCCCTACATTTAATTTATTTGCTTGTGGCGTGACTATAAAACGTATGGATCAGTCACAATGCGCAACAAGAAGATCTGCTTTTAATAGATGTTTTTTTAACCTGTTATTGTATATATATATATATATATGCTCTCGTATTACAATTTCCCAAGGGTTGTCGGTAGCAAAACACCTGAAAAGTGGGACATACATTACCCACAGCAGTGGATTCAAAAGGACTCCCAAAACTGTGGTGTATTTGTTTACACAGTAAACAAATTGCTATAATAATAATAATAATTATTATTATTATTATTGCTTCTGTTGTTATTGCAGGCTTCTAAGTATTTTTATTTTAAAACTCCTTAACCTTATTTTTATTTTAAAACTCCTTAACACAGATGGCCGAAATGGAAGTCCGCGGGATAAAACCAAGCAAAGAAACCTTGAGTGGACCTCAGCTTGAATATCTCCGTCGTTATCATGCCACCGGAGGTAGGCTGTGACATGCATTTTGTAAGTAAAGAACAGAATCCAAATGATGAGGATCGGCCTAAAAACTGTGTACTAAAAACAGAAAACATTTATACACAATAAATGAGGAGAAACCTAGACAACTGAAAGACAAATAACAAAGGATGAAATCAAGAACAAAACTGTAGTGAGAAAAATGTTGAGACACCTGTGGAAAGGCAAGGGATGAAGCCAGTGTCATCTCAAAGTAACATAAATGAGACATATTTCCAAGTAAATAAGTGGATGTGTTTTATTCCTAGGAAATTATGAAAAGTGAACAAAAAGAGTGCATGGCGCCTGATATAAACATCTGTGTTTTCCAGAGGCTGGGGAGTGGAAGGTTGGTATTTCACTGAGCCTATTAAATTACAACAGAGATTTGGTTGTTGATGTTGGACAAATAATGTACTTACCTGTATCCTGAGGTAAAGAATCTCCACTGGGTACAGTGTGAGTCTTGCAAAGGATGGCTACACATAGACTGTGCTGGTGTTAGTGACCAGGCTACAAAAGGACGGTTCATATAAATGTCAAAACATTTATATGAAGAAGAAAACTGCCTGTAATTGTGGACAGGTATGTGGCTACTTTGGTTTACTTTCATAAATCTCTAATTAGTACGCCCCTTTGCAGTTCATTAATTTTAGACTCAACTATATTTACTATAACTGATCAGTAATTAATCTCGATAGCACTCTAAGGATTCTGCACCAAGCTGGAATAGAGGGTCTTATCAATAATGTTGAAATTAAGGCAAGTCAAGGTCACTGAATAAATTAAATAAAGAAAACACAGTAACAGTTGTGTGCGTGTAACTATCTCAACTGCATGTTATAAGTTAATTATGTTATTAAGAATTTTAGCAACATATCCAATGTTCCCTTAGGCTGTCTATGCAGCCCTCCAGTCGGATGAACGGAAGTCAAGTCGGACGTATCTCTGGAAGCATCCTGCAATGTCTCTGAGTCAAAGTGCTGCCATTTGAGTGAAGAGAATGTAAGAGCTAGGCATATGTTGCAGAAAAACACTGCTTGAATATTTTTACATTTATATGTTTATTGATTGTATGAAAACATGAATACATATCTACTTTGTCCAAAGTGAATGCTGCCACATAAATAATGTCAAGAAGTGATTATTTTACATGGGAGAAAAAATAATATTGTATAAACATGCTACACTTTAAATTTGCACTGTTAGTGCCTAATACCATCTATTTACAAAGTTAATTTAGTCTCTTTGGTTTCTTAGTATGCAGAACAGGCACATTTGTAAGTAAACATGCCAAGTTTTTATATGATCTTTCTAAAATGTGCCCATCATTAGGTGACCAGACTGATTTCTGTGATAAAAGCGGCTTTGAACTTGGGAAGTGAGCATCAGGACATAGATTTAGTGTTTGATGTCCTGATACCTGAAGTAAGGAAATGTGAATCAACATTACATTTATACATCTTACTTTGAGAGATTATTAAATCCAGCTTCAATGAATAACAGCCCTGTCAGGTTTACCTGTTACCTGTTCATCCAGCAGGTATTCCAGTTTACACTGTCCTCAGACACAGTTGTGACTTACACATGAAAAAATAGACTGCAATATAACATTGAAGGCACACTCCCTTCCAGTCTCTTTTAGAAATATTTTAATGTTTGTGGAATTTGTTCTATTTAGTGATTTGGATATTATAAATTAATTTCAACTGCTTCCGGCACATTTGGTTTTGAATGCTTTGATCTTATGAATTGTGATGTAATTTTTAAGTTATTTAATTAATTTTATTTTTTAAGATCATTATCCACATTCTGACGACGCAGGAGCAGTTCTCAAGATACACAGCTGAGACATTGCTTGGTGCAGGACGTACACTGGAGTAATAATTGGTATGTTGCTAAAATTCTTAATAACATAATTAACTCATAACATGCAGTTGAGAATTTAGAGTATTTTAATGTGCTTTCTTGCCACAGGAGGTCAACTGAACTACTGGTATGTGGGTAAAATCTATATTTCTTATTTCTCAACAATTTTCTGTGTTTGTTTCATTTCTATTTCACATTACTTATTGAAAAAAAACAATTATTTTGATTGACATTTTATTTTAATTTTTCAGTAAAGATAGTGGTATCGTAACATGGCCAGATTTATTTGTATTATAGTCTATTTGTAAATGTATAGATGCTAATAAAAGAACTATTGAATTGTAATTGAAAAATGCCTCCTAGTCAGTGGCGGAGCTAGAATTTTTTACATGGGGTGGCCAGGGGGTGGCCACTGCTATTTCAGGGGGTCCTCACACA
>JBBPCX010070104.1:0-10870 GCA_037974365.1 Hydrocynus forskahlii | reverse complement strand
ACAACGGCTGGAGGAACCGAGGAGGAATCTGGAACCGAACCTGTGTTCTCCCCACCAGCTCACACAGTATCAACTACGTTTACAAACAAAACAAATCTGACACTTTTACTGCTTTCTTGCTTGTATTTATTCTAATGGTCACTTTGCTAGCAGAAGAACACTAATTATCACACGCTGAGAAAAATGGCTTTAAACAGTTTGCCAAGACTTTTGCACAGAGCTGTATTCATGCTCTACTGGAATGTTTAATTTGTGTACTTTACATCACATTTCTTTATTAGAGATTTTAACCACGTTTCGTTATTAGGGATTTTAACCACATTTCTTTATCAGAGATTTCAACCACATTTCTTTATTACAGATTTTAACCACATTGTTTATTTTAACCACATAAAATGGCTTTAAACGATTTGCAAAGGGGTCTAACCCACACGCCGCTCCCTGGGCTGCCCGCTGCTTCACTTGGTGAATGGGTTAAAGTGGTGAAAAAGGGTTAAATGGGTTCAATTCAGAGGAGGAATTTCGTGCTGTGGTGTGTTCACGTATGACAGAATGGTCACTTTCACTTTCACTTCTGTGTAGGTTCTGTGTCATTTAAATCACATTTCTGTATAAAAGAGAGGAAAAAGTCTCTCTGTCTGGAAAGCTCTGCGGTTGTAAACGGCTGGTGACACATCACTGGATGGAGCAACAAGATCCGTCATTTCCCAGCAGCGCCCTCCACCCACGCCCCCTCCTTCCCTACCCGAGAGGGGCTCCTGTAAATGCAGGATCTACCTTCAGGCTCGGCTTGTGTAGGAGAGCGGCTCCAGCGAGCAAAACGGATAAATCCATAACTAATGGACCCCGACAGACCACCAACCGCCCACCCCTGGACCCCAGATGAGAGGTCAGGCGTGGACCAGCCTCCATCCTACGAGGAAAGCACTGTCATTTTCGCAGGATGAACATAAATTGTCATCAAGATTAAAACGTAGTCTAACATAATTCTTTAGAAAGATAAACGTTATTCTTAATTTTAAAGTGTGTTTCTTTCACTTTGGGTGGTATAGGAAATGTTAGGTACATTGTTCTTAGTTTATCAATTGATTTTTGTGTAGGATATCATTTTTGTTTTGTCTGCCAGGGAACAATATTCCAGTAAGGCAGATTCTTGTACATTTATTGTTACATTTTTTTTGTCCAGGATCAAAATCCCTTGTATTGACAATGGGCCCATTTGTGGTATTATGGGTTGATGGGCCAATATATTTTTGGTTTGAAATGCAAGTCCACGAGGAAGAGCTTTTTGTAATTTCATAAAGTCTAATGCAAAATCATTGATAATCCAAGAGATTACCATTGGCATCCATTACGTCAACTACAGACCATATATTCCTCTCACACCAATTCTGATAAAATAAAGACTTATTTCGGTATAAAATGCATCTATTATTCCAAAGCATAGTGGTGTGGGATGAAAAATGATGCGCAAATAGCATTTTCCTATATAATAGAATTTGTCTGTGGAACTTTGATAATGATATAGGTAATTTATGGATATTGAAGTCTGCCATTAGAAGACATTTCAATCCGCCAATCTTACTGAATAAGGAATTTGGAATACAGTACCAAAACGAGTTGCTATGTTTGATCCAAGATTTCAGCCATTAAGGCAATCCAAATCAATAACTTTTAGACCACCAGCTTTAATTTCTGTAACCATATTGCTTTTTTCATTTAGTGTGGCTTGTTTCTCCAAATAAAATTTAGGTTAATTTGGTTAACAGATTTGATCAGTTTATTTGGAATGGCGTTAGAGTAGGCTGGGTAAAAAAAAGTTTTATCCCTGTAAGTGCCCGATACCTTCCTGATGAACTGATCGGTCATGTTGCTTCCTAATTGGTCCCAGCTCTTAAAAGACTTTTATTAACAATTATTAACTGTAATTTTTAAATAAAAAAATTATTTACTTTACATACACACATACACATATATACATAGTGGTCATCGGGCACAACTCTCTTTAACTTGAAGGCGTGTTCCAGCATGTCCACAAGAATGTGCTCTCAGAAGATGTTGGCAGAATACAAAAGCTTGGATTAGCTCCTTCGAATATCTCAAACTGTTCAGTCCTACCAAAATTCGTAACGTCTTCTCCAAGCTAGCCCACCTCATGACTTTTTTGCTTTTTATGTTGCAGTCATGTTCTATGAAAATAGAAAAATCAGTGTGTGGGGACGGTACCGTGCTCAAGGGAACCTCAGCAGTGACACAAGCAGTTGGGATTGGAACCCCCAACCCTCTGATTGCAGCCCTAACCACTGGGCCATCCAACATATAGTTGTTTGGTCAAGAAATCCGACCTTATTTACTATTCTTATAGCTTTTTTGTAATACATTAAATGGTTGCAAAGCACTTCTGTATGTATTACCCCACACCTCCACACAGTAGTTAAGATATGGAAATATCAAAGAACAATAAATAATATACAAAGTTTTACTGTCCAGAATGTACCTTATTTTTCCCCATTCCTGCTATACATTTTTGCCAGTTTGGCTCTAACACATGTTATATGTGGTTTCCAGCAGACTTTGTGGTCTAATATCACACCCAAAAATGTTTGTTTGTGTACTGTTTCTATAATGATGTTGTCAGGTCTTCTTTTGGTTTTGTTTCTCCGACCACTCATGTGACTCATCTCTGAAATTCTGCATCTCTCTTTGTTCTTCCAGACTCGAGACGCCAACAGAGCCGGCCACAGAGCGATGGCTAAGAAATACTCTCGGCTGGCGCGCGTCCTGAACACCTTAGCTATGGGGTTTGGAATTGCCTTCATCTTCTTGTATATCTACGTTCTTTACTGTTTCTCTATGAACAATTTTTTGTTCTAAGAAAAAATTCTGCAAATGACTGAGTCTGCAAACTCTGGACCGCGAATTCGCGGGTGTCGACCGTATCTATCGATCTATCTATGTGTCTATCCATGCATGCATGCGTCCATCCATCCATCCATCCATCTTTGGGCCTACTTACAGTTTGTTTCCGTTTTTCATTATCTTTAAAATACCTGCAGACAAAAAAAATACCTGCACACTGAAAGACCTGAGCCTCCGCAGTAGGAAATCCGGCTACATACATAAATACACGTATCTAAGTTGACACATACATGTATATACATTTATATTTTAATACACTCATCCATATTTATATTTCCAGATTGTTTGTATAGTGTACTTTTTATACTGTACTGTTGTATAGTTTTTATTCTAATGTTTTTCATTTTTTCTACTTTTGTGCTGTACACTGTCTGCCGTGACAATGCAGATTTCCTACCTGTGGGACTAATAAAGGATAATCTTATCTTTATAAATATGTAAATATGTAATGTCCATCAACATGTTCTTTGTGCAATACATAATATATGCTGAATAAAGGCTTTTGTAACACATGAAGGTCTTTTGTGCTTTATTACACTAGAGAACTGAGGGAAGTCATAATCTTAATTTTAACACAACCTACATTCATGAACACGAATCCAGTCCATTTTAGGTGGTTTGTCAAGTCCAAGTCCAACTCCAGGATTGGTGGAGTCCAAGTCAAGGCCGACGCCAGAGGTTCGAGTCTGAGTCATGACGAGTCGAAGTGAGAAAGCCTGAATTGAACCACTTTGAGACTTTTCCAAACACAGTTCAAATCCAAATTCCACATCCAAAGTCTGATCTTCTCACCACTGTGCAAGTACATGTGCTTCTTCTGGTTTTGCAGTCCTGCCCATATTTCATGTTCATCAAATAGAACTGTGTAATTGTACACAGCAAGTCTTTATTCTGTACGTCTAACACAGTTTTACTCTCCCTAACTAAAGTGTCTCACAATAAAATGTGTGCTATGTTTTTAACCCTCCTATATAAGGCCTCTCACTGGAGAGTGATTACTAATAAATGATGTTGTAATCATTCATTCATTTTTGCAAATAAAAGTATCTAAAATATGGAAGTCTACCGACGCGCCTCCCCTCATTGCCTCGAGATGGGCTACGTGACAGCTGCAGAGTCATTTGTTTTGAATTTAATACATTGTTGTTTACTGCAAACTGTATAATCAACATGACAATTTGATTGTGAATCTTTGAAAAATTAACATGAATTTTGGAACTGATTCATTTATACTGTTGACTTTTCCAGCTGTTTTTATGTGGTGACTTGGTGTGAAATTTGCATTTCTAAGGTTAGAATTATATGTGATATGAAACAGACATCCAAAGAATTTAATGCCCCACAAAAGGTTTTTACATAAGTGTAATAACCTCATAAATGTTGCCTGATAGTGTTGAATGGTATGTGTAGAGGAGTACATGCACAGCAAAATAATAGCTTCAGAAAACCCTATTTTCTTGTATACGCTAGATACTTTACCATCATCAATTGAAGATTCCAAGGACACGTGTAGCTTTACTGGTGGCTTTGGATAGTAAATCTAACTGCTAGTTTGTGTCAACTAATGCGACCCCTGACTAATTACCACTAGCACCAACAGGGACTTTCATGACATAGCATTCCAACCCATAGACTTTAATCTGGAGTTGGTCTCCCTTTGCAGCTATAACATCTTCCACTCTTTTTGGAAGGCTTTACACAAGATTTTGGATTTTCTATGGAAATTCTGTAGAGCACGCATGAGGTCAGACACTGATGTTGGACGAGAAGACCTGGCTTGCACTTTCCATACCAGTTCATCCCAAAGGTGCTGGATGGGGTTGAGGTCAGGACTCTGTGTGGACCAGTCAAGTTCTTCCACGCTGAACTCCTCCAGCCACGTCTTTATGGAGCTCGCTTTGTGCACTGGGACGCAGTCATGCTGGAACAGAAAAGGTTCTTCCCCTAACTGGATCCACAAAGTTAGAGGCATGGCGTTGTCTCAGATGTCCTGGTCTGCTGAAGCATTAAGACTGTCCTTCACCGGAAGTACGAAGTTAAGCCCAAATCCTGAAAAACAGTTGTGTCCCAAACTTTTGTCTATATAGTGTAAGTCTCAGTATCTCTGAATGACTGTGTACAGATGGGTATACTGGGGCTTGGATTCCTCTCTGTCAGAACGCTGGGAAGTCCTTTTAAGTATTTCTATTTAAAGTTAAACCATGTTTTATCTTTCTCCGCCACACTGCCCTCTCAAGTCTGCCCTCTTTTGCTGTTTGCTCCCAGGACCTGCGGTGGAGGGGGGGAAGGTCGTGTTACTGCTCTTTTGCTCGAGACTAGCGCCCCTTAGACATTTCTGCGGAAATGCATCCAAAAGCCTGCAATGGAAGACCAGACAGAAGAGCTGCGTTCAAGGGACTTAGAGGAAAGAATTACCAGGGATCCACTGTGAAAGGACGAACGGACGAGACAGGAGGAGGCTGAGATTTCACTCTTTTTCTGGAACAGACACTCTTTTTCACGGTATGATAACATGGGCATGTCATTTTCATTTACATTCACGGCATTTAGCTGATGCTCTTATCCAGAGCGACGTACATCAGTGCTCAGGCAGTCCACGTCTGTATCTTAGACCTGTAAAGCTAAACTTAAATCAACATCCACTATTCAACCAAGATACTGCACCTAAACAACACCAGTCAAACAACACCTAAACAACACCTGTCTAAGAAAGTCAGAAGTTAAGACAAAGTAAGGAAGGGATGGGGATAATGTTTTTTTGTGTTGTTTTTGGGGTTTTTTTTGTTTTAAGCAAGCGAAATGAGAGACACAGTTAGTCACGAAGGTGCTCCCCCTAATTTAAATAAGATCCCGGTGTATTCAGTAGATCTGGAAGATTCTATGACTGTATGCGAGACTGACGTGTTCTGTTGGTCCTGTAGCCACGCCCACGAGGAGGGTAAATTTAATGAAGGGGTGGGGGAGGGAACCAGCAGTGCAGGGAAAGTGTACTACGAGACAGGACAGGGAGCAGCCAGCTCTTGGAAATAGCACGGAACAGACACAGGGTGCAGGAAAGTGAGAGAGTGTTCATTTGTAATCACACTGAAGAGCTAAACCAGAATGGACCCCACCAAGCAACCCAGTGCCCCTCCAGCTGGAGTAGATCCAGGTGAGAAGTCAGGAATGCACCAGCAGCCTCCACCATATCAGGACTACAATGCTGGCTACTGTCCACCTCCAGGAACCTACCCCCCCAATCAGACCGGCTACCCTCAGGGCCAGCCCTATGGAGCACCGTACGGTCAGCCGTACCAGGGGCCATACCAAGGCCAGCCTGCTGTCACCGTGCAGCCCACCATCTATGTGGCCTCTGGTCCACTCGCCCAGCCCTTGCCCGACTACCTGGGATACTCCATCTTCACCCTGCTGTGCTGCTGCCTGCCCCTGGGCATCGCTGCCCTCATCTTCTCTATAAATGTGAGTATGATTGACACAGGCTACAATGTAAAATGTCAATGTAAAACTAAATTGGGTTAAAAAAAAAATAGAAATGAGAGGTCCTTGCCCTTGTTGAACTTGCCTAAGTAAAAAGAATGAGGGACTGTTGGGTTTAAAAATTTCAAGAAGACCAAGACATTTTACCGCTTATCATTGTTAAGTCTTTCATCGTAAACATTTGAAAGCTGTGCAGCTTGGTTGCAGAAGATTTAACTGTAAGGGGCAGTTTCCCAGACAGGGATTTTACTTGTTCTGAACTATATTTCTTTTTCAATGGAAAATCTCCATTCAAAGCACTCTGTAATCCAGGACTAGTCTTAATCTCTTTCTAGGACACCGCCCCTAAATGTTTAGATTTTTGTTTTGAGAAGTTTTGAGATGTTTTACTGCTTACCTTTATTATTAAATCTTTCATTACTGACATTTTAAAGCAGCTTAGTTCATTTCCCTCCAGTCACAGGGGCACTACTTTGTTTTCAGACTCTCCACAAAGGCACAGGACTCCAACACTATGGGGCATGTGTGTGTGTGTGTGTGTGTGTGTGTGTGTGTATTCATAGTGGTAAATTACCTTTGTGTACTTTCACAGTGTAAATATATATTACAAACACTCCTAGTGTACAAACGGAGAAACACAGTGTTGTACTTTTACACGAGAAAAGTCAGGAGGATATGGAAAGTAACCTGCAGCAAAATCAAGCAGGCCATGAAAGACCATGAAACAGGATAAATGTTCTGTTGAGTTGTGTATCGCTCTGTAGTTGACATCATGCCCATATTAGGAATTCCAGGTATAGAAAGTTTTCTCTGTGGGTTTCTTGGATTTCAAAATAAGCAGTACTGTCTTAAACCATTCCTGACATGTTTAGTCCCGAGTAACAAATGTTAGCTCCAAATGTTCCTGGAGTCTAAGTTACAAGGTGGTTTAGCAGTGAAAATATGAGTTATGTTGCTTGTGTGCAACAAGCTAAACACCAACACTATTATAAATGCCATTATAGACCAGAACGGACCTCAACAAGCAGCCCACGGTGCCTCTTACTGGCAGGAATTCAGCTGGGAAATCAGGCATGAATCAGCAACTTCACCCTCTCAGACCTCTAACGCTGGTTACTATGCACCTCCAGCAGGCTACCAGCACCCCCTCACCTCATTTCTGTAAACACAGCCCCAAAACATCCCCCAGCCTACTCAAACCATATCCAGCTCCTCGTTAAGGTGGTGCAGGTTTAAGTGCTATAAAATAAACAAAATGTCCCCGTATCCAAGCACTGCAGGCAGCCTTATCAGCTTGTGTGGCAGTTGCAATTTAAGATAAGTCTTTTAAATCCCTGACACTGTGGAAATGAAGTTTTTATAGCTCACAGTTAGTCATACCGAGTCCTAAACCACATCCAACAGGTTTGAGACACTTTCATTTTCCATAGCGTGTGGTTGCAGAGATTGTCGTCAAACTAGCTTTAAAATCTAGAGCTCCAATTCAGGGCAGAACACCATAGAGTGACATGTGTCAAAAGTCTACAAGTATGTAATGGATGGCATAAAGTGTAAACTGTAAACAAAGGGACAGGCACAGTTTTTTGTTTGTTTCTTTTGGTTTAATCAGATATTTCTACCAAAAGATTAACACTTATCCTCACATTTGGAATGTCTATAGTTTAATTGTTACTAAATGTGTGTGTGTGTGTGTGTGTGTGAAATATATATTTTAATCTATAAACTGACAAACGTAGATCATAAGAACATAATTGAAGTATTTTTTAAAATAAATATATATGTTATCTATGTTTGGTAATATTTTACTGCTTGCATGCCCTGACAGGCAGTCTTATCGTGTTTGTTGATGCTTGCATGAAACCCTTCCATTGTTTGTGGAACATCTATGTAGGAGGGGCTCCTCGGTGCTGTGAATGGCAGTTTGTCCTTGGAGGATGGGTCAGTTTACATCATGTCGGATCACTGTTTCATGCTGTCTCATGATCCTCACACAAATATTGCAACCTCTGGTCCCTAGTGCTGGAAAGAAATCAGTAAAGACAGAATTCCCCTTTAAGACAGACTGTCTTGTTCAGTCCAGGGTATTCTTGATAAAGATCAACAAAAGCTTCCCAAAAATTGAAATGAAGAAATGGTCAAAGCTCCAGATCTCTGTATACTCTCATCATGCCATACTGTCCAGGTTCAACCAAATATCAAATCTTCCACTTACCCCAGATGTTGTTAGTAATGCAGAATATGTGTGGACAAAACAAGTTTGCTTCTTTGTATGCACACTACGAGACTAATGTAGCTAAGAAACACTCAAGCAAATGATTTCTGTATAAACTTCCCCCTGCTCCTCATTAAGGTGGTGCAGACTTGTGGATGTAGTTTAGAACTCAGTATGACTTACTGTGAGCTATAAAAACTAAAAGAATATGGAGTAGCTGAACACCATGGGCACTCATTTTTGACAACAGGGTCTGTTTTCACAAACCACCTAGTAGGAGCTATGATCTATAATAGTTTTTTGTAGCAGCGATTCAAGATCAGTCCTCTCCATCTAGTTTTGTCTAAAATGGCTCTGGTTATGTTCTGTTTTGTAGCTCACAATAAGTCATACTCAGTCCTAAACCATGATTTGGATGATTATTGACTTTTAGCGTTTGTCAGTGGCTTTAGCCTCACAGCACCAGCCCTAAACCCCCAAATTTTCTAAAATTCCCCATTTTCGGAGTAGATGACACAGGCTTCAAGTCACTTTTTTCCACACCTCTGCAGATCATTTCTTGCAAATGTTCATCTGTCTTTGTAATAAGGGGGTTATGCACTACAGCCCCTTTGTGGTTGAACTGTTCTTGCTGATGCAGTCTAATCACAGTCCTGCATTCTCGGTCATCTGCTTTTACACGCCGCATTAATGTACGAGCATCAGACTCCCTGGACGTGTGTCACGATTTCCAGCCCTTTTAATGGGTTATGTTCTTTACTGCATTCCATTTCATTCTGTTCCATTTCAAGGCTTTGAGGCAACTCAGTTACAGCAAAGATTGTGGTTAATGTGTTCCAGGGGAGGCTGTGACACTCCTGTGACCCTCCCATCCGCTGTGAGCGAGCTGCTGTCTGAAACATTACCGTTCCCTCTGCATCATTGTGTAATGTGGGCTTGTTTGGACTCAAGTCCTTTATTAGGGTTTTTTTCATTCTTTGGCATCCCATCTTGTTGCGACACTGTGAAAGGACGGAGCAGAGAGGGCTCTTTCCTGTTGTCTTACAGGCAGAGCTTTTTTTATGGGTGGCCTACATGTATCATGTGGTCATCATATGATAGTTACAAGTGTGAATTCCATTTGTGTAATATTTCACAATCTAGGACAAAGCATCTGTCCTAGCTGTCAAAATGTAACTTCCTCATCCTGGAGTCACCAGGTCATTGAACCGTAGTCTCAATTCTAATTTGCTCTCCCAGACACCACATATTAAATAATAGCTTTATAATAAAGATCAGGTCAGTTGAAAACAAACAGGAACAGATTAGAGTGGTTTCATTGTTCTAGGCTAAGATCTGGCCATACTGTATCTGAGCTCAGGGTTAGAGAAGTGAGTGACTCACTGTGAAGTGTTGTAAAGTGAAAAATAACACTAATAAAAGAAAACAGGAAATATTTTCAGGAAGAGTGTCTCTGATAAGTCAATGAAACACCAAGATGGAAGTACACCATACCATTCAATTGCTTCTCTTTGTGTAGCCTGGAATTTCCAGTTATTCCGCCTCAGTTACAGTGAAAAGAATCATCCCTGCAGGCAAAATACATGTCATCACCTTGCAAAATATATATCACAGCTCAGTGTTGGCATTCGTGTTTCATGTTGAACTAACCTTTATACCACGCACAGCACTATGGAGCGGCCAGGTGACTAATCCTCACCCACTCATGTAGAGAGACACGGTAAATAAAGCCATTGTTCAGGTTAATCTACACATCATTAGAAAGGCATGATGTGCATTTGGGTGGTTTAAGGGTTATCTTTCATTTCATTTAGTAAATGTTTGCTGTTCAGGCGCACCTAAATAGTAAATATGTGCATTGGTGAAGTGTAATGTCACATTTAGGGTTTTGAGAAGGCTTTTATATATATATATATATGTGTGTGTGTGTGTGTACATGTAAACAGCTCCAGAAAAAAGAGACCGCTGCAAAGTTTCTCAGGTTTTTATCTGTTATAGCTGCAAGTATTGATCTGAACAGCTTTGCCTTAGTTTTTAAGAACTGCTGGCAATATTTCTCCTAATTTCCAAATAAAAATATTGTTCTTTAAAGCATAATTGTAAAGGAAAAAACATCAAAATAAGAGAAATGATACAACATTTACAGAACTTGAATAATTAAAAGAAAACAAATCTCTTGTTCACACTTAAACAAAATGGCAATAATGACCTTTGAGGAACTTCTAGTAGTGTTTCACCATCCAACTGGTCTCACTGTGAGAG
>JBBPCX010070103.1:0-10871 GCA_037974365.1 Hydrocynus forskahlii | reverse complement strand
ACACACACACATGCACACACACACACACACACACACACACACACACACACACACACACACACACACACACACACACAGAGGCATGGTCAGTCAAAGCCCCTCTACACTATGAACTCTGATACCCTGCGATGTGAAAACGAGCCTGAACCCCAGAGCGGGAGCGGAACAGAGCTGCCAGGACAGCTGGCCTTCACACACGCCTCACACTCCGCTTCCAAACAGCCTGGAAGCAAAACTAGTAAGACTTTAATACACACTTCTGGCTCTTACTAGCAATAATGATGCACCACTCATTTAACTCACGTAGTTGTTGATTTCACCCATACAGTGTTGATTTAACTTGTACAGTTTTAGTCTAACTCATACAATTTTGATTTAACTCATTCAGTGTCTATTATCTCACATAGTGTCTGACTCATACAGTTTTAATGTAGCTCATACAGTGTTGATTTAACTCAGTGTTTCTACAACTTAAACGGTTTTTATGTACCTGATAGTGTTTATAATCTCACATAATGTTTATTTATCTCATACAGTATTTATTTACCTTATCCAGTGTGTAACTCATACCGTGTTTAACTCGTATAGAGTTTATTTACCTCATACAGCGTTTAACTCTGTGTTGATTTACGTCATACGGTGTTGATTTACCTCATATTGTGTATATCTCATACTGTGTTTATTTACCTCATACAGTTTTTATTTACTTCATACGGTGTTCTAATCCTACAGTGTTTATTTACCTCATACAATTTTCATTTACCTCATACAGTGTTGATTTAACTCGTAGTGTTTGTTTACCTCATACAGTGTTGACTTAACTTGTACAGTGTTGATTTCACTCATACAGTGTTCATTTACCTCGCATAGTGTTTATTTAACTGATCCAAGGCTCATTAAAATCATTCAGAGCATTTTAATATGAGATTGTAGAGAAACGTACTGACTCGGATTTCATTACAGTGGTCTTGAATGGAATCAGACTGGAATGACACAAATACAGTCATTTTATTCACGACTCACCCCCAGTGAAGCTCCACGCGTCTCTGAGTGTTTATAAGGAATGTTGATGGTAAAACTGAACAAAATCTGAATTTCTTTGGGGACTATTTTGCCTCACAACGGCCTGCATGTATCCCTCCACCATGAGTTAAGTTTTAGGACCAGAAGCTTCTCAGAGCTTCTATAACAAAGTCTCAGGCGTCAGGCAGCACATTTATAGCCACCTCATGGCATAACTTTCTGTGAGGGGGCTTTTAGTGGCAGATGTTTAGTTCCTTTCACCATCACTGTAAACAACTTTCCACACCACTGAGTTTTCCAGAGTGTTCCACACCAAACCCACTCTGAACCCCTCTATTAAAACACATTTATGGGCGTATTTTAAATGATATGTTTATGTCCAGAATAAGTCTGATGTGTTCCGTAAGGCTGGTATTGGGTCAGTACCGTGGGCATCAGGATTTTTGCTGCGAGGGACCACAATTAAGCTGCTAGCCGTCAGTAATGAGTTGATGTGTGTGCTGTCGGGAGCATTGATATGCAGATGTCTGAGCAGGAAAGTGAGTAAATGTCCATTGGCCCTGATCCTTTGCTCAGTTTGAAGCCAAACTAAAGTCCCTGTGGTTATCTCCCTTTAATTTCTGCCCCCTGCCCATTGTCTCAGGCCCCTGATCCCCCGCTCCCCTCCCAGTAAAGCGGATGAAACCTCAGGCAGGAGAGAGCTGATGGAGGTTAATTCCCTCTAAAGAAAGCCCGGGCCATGTGTGATCTTCCTGCCGTGGAGAAATCTCCATTCACACCAAAAACATACCGCAATTACCGCCCCCTGGATGCCACCCTCACTAATTGGATGTTGCTCCTCATCTTTAGCTCCTCTTTTCTTTTCTTCTTTCTTATTTTTTGTTGGAAAAAACGGATTCATTCACAGCCTAAAAGCCGTTTATCTCTGCGCTGTAATCTCTTCACTCACTGAATTGTCAAAGAACAGAGAATTTCCACATTTTTTGCTTTTTATTTTTTTCTGTTTTGAATACTGTTACGTTTGGAGTCTAATTAAAAATTTTAGAGTGAGTGTGTAAGCTGTATAAATTGTGTATATAAATAAATATATAAGTATGTGTGTGTGTGTGAGTTTGTGTTTTGCTTTTAAATATGATACAGAACTGCATGATCCAAATCAGTTTGTTCTGAGTCGGTGTGGTTTAAATGTATTGTTAAGTTTAGGTGTAAGTAAGGCTAAGCTTTAGAATAAGTTTCAGATTAAGTGTAAAATTAACCCTCAAGATTAAGTTTAAGTTTCAGATTAAGTTTAAATGTCAGATTATGTTTAAATTTAAAATTAAATTCATATTTAAATTTAAGATTATGTTTAAACTTCAGATTAAGTTTAAGTTCACCATGAGTTCAGTTGATCCCTCATTTCTGTTTTTCATTTAAATTTTTACTGTTACTTTTCCCTTTTGCACTCCACATTAGAAAATAAATGTGAATAAATACACAGCTTTCTTAACTTCTCTGAGAAAATCTTGTTTTGTTTTGCTTTTATTTGTTTGTTCCCCAGATAAACTGGATTTTAGTTTTTGGTATTTCTGTTCTCTGTAGATAAATGTGGATGGTGTTAAGAAAACTTTTTTCTTCAGTTTTAATTTTATTTCTGAACTTTAAACATGTGACAAAATTAAATAATGCATCAAAACAAACAAAAAAATATGCATCAAAACAAAAAAATCCCAGCTATGTTTATTTATTTTTTTATTTATGCGTTGTATTAATATCAGTCACTGAGAGAGATATTAGGTATTCTGATGGTTCATTATTAAATTTGTAATCATTATAATCTGTCATTACTATTACAATAATAGCATGGAGTGTGTGTGTGTGTGTGTATGTGTATGTGTGTGTTTGTGCATGTATGTGTGCATGTGTGTGTGTGTTTACCGACGCTTCCACGTGCTGCTACGATCTTACTTATTTACACTTAAAACTGAAGCCAAACGGAGTCTCCTGACCTGCCGAAGGTTTACCGTCCCAGTCATACAAACAGGGTGTGTATGTGTGTGTGTGTGTGTGTGTGTTTGGGAGTGAGGAGTGCAGGGCAGGAACCCTGTTGGAAGCCCAGCTACTCTCCGACATGTGGCCTGTAGGCGCTCTGTTAAAGAGGATGGTCTGGACTCCCCACTGACAGGTCAAATGTCAAACTCTGGGTCTCTTCTTCTGCCAGACCACTGAGTGGACCAGCCGAGAAGAACCAGCGTCGCTAAATCACTGATTCAAATTCACTGGACTGACTCGCTGATAACTCTAGTAAACTTCTACTAAACTGACACCCACAATGCAAAAATGTCCAGAATAAAGTTCTGATAAAATCGACGTCCAGAATGAAGTTCCAATGAAATTAATACATTGAATGAAGTTCTGATAAAATTAACACCCAGAATTAAGTTCTAATAAATTTGCGTCCAGAATAAGTTTCTACTCATGTTAACGTCTAGCATGAAGTTCTGATAAAATAAACATCCAGAATGAAGTTCTAATTTTGTTCAGTCAAATCTTGAGGCAGACTAGTTACCCGACAAAAGATTCTGCCAAATGTTGGAACTTAAATGTTTAAGAAGTCATTTTAAAGTTAAAATGATGATTGCCGTTGCTGCGGCCAGTGATTTTAAAGTGCTGAGCTGAAGTGTGAATGAATTTGAAAGTGTTTACAGTGATTTTAGTTTCCTGGTGTGGGCCGGTCCTGGACGTTCCCTCTGGCCCCACTGGTGGCCCTCTGAGAAAGTGGACGTCCTCTTTTGTGCGTCTGAAGTGGAGCGGAACGCCCGTCCACAGCTGCTCTCCTGCTTTGTGAGGAGGAATCATTCAGACACCGATCTTTTATCCTCCAGCGCCCTTCCTCTGCCTCCCTCGCTCAGAATGGAATTATTCCACAACAGGACACGTCGGCCAGGCCCGCGCCGCAGCCTCTGACGGGTAGAGCGAACACTCCGGCTGTGACCCTGAAGAAAAGGACCCACGCTGAACATCAGTATCATGAAGAAATATGAACTTTGTTCATCTTAACTCCAGGGCCCAGATTAAATGGCCCATTTCTCACACTTTGGGGCTGAAAATCTCGCACAGACCTTGTAACAGATCAGAGAGACAGCTGGTGAGTTTGGAGGCTCCTTAAACTTTTGTGATGTTCTAAATGTTTGCAGTGTGGTAGTCATCATCCTGCTGAAAGAGGACACTGTCATTAGGAACCACCATCTCCATAAAGGCGTGAGCTTGGTCTACAGAGATGTTTTGTGTCAAAAACTTGTCGACATGAATGCAGGACCCAAGGTTTCCCAGCAGAACATCACCCAGAGTGTCACACTGCAACCACTGCCTCACCTTCTTCACATTCTGGTGTCGTCTCTTCCACAGGTAAGTGACACATACACTCTCCCGACTGTTTATCTGATGCAGAAGAAAATGTGATCGATCAGACCACACCACCTTCTTTCACCTTCTGCTCAGTCGTCCAGTTCTGAAGTTCGTGTGTCACTGTAGGCGCTTTCGGTGATGGACAGGGGTCAGCATGGGTACTCCGACTGGTCTGCAGCTACACAGCCCCATACACAGGAGGCGGCACTTCGCTGTGTGTTCTGATGTCTTTCTATCAGAGCCAGGACCTTTTTCAGCAGCTCATCTGTGGGGTCAGACCAGACAGGCTGGCCTTCACTCACCGTGCGTATCACTGAGCCTTGGGTGCCCAGGGCCCTGTCTCCTTCCTTGGAGCAGTTTTGTTAGGTAATGACCACTGCACACTGGGAACCCCCCACAAGAACCGCTGTTTTAAAGATGCTCTGATTCAGCCGCCTAGACATCTCTGTTTGATTCTCTTTAAAGTGTCTCAGCTCCTTAGGGTTACCTATTTGTGCCTCCAACATTGACTTCAAGAACTGACTGATTAATACCACCCCCTCCCTTGACAGGAGACACTGGAAGCAGATCATAAATGTTACTCGTCAGCCGGCAGCTTTGTTCAAGAGTAGTCAGGGATGAAGCAGGTGAGGTCTCGAGGTCTGAGGTGTGTTCAGTTGTGCAGGATTCACTGAGAAAAGGGGAAAGTCAAAGTGTAGCAGGCCTGGTGGTAGCCTGCTGTTCAGAAAACAGTTTGATTAGGTTGTAAATTTGGTGAGGCGTATTTGACAGCCACTTAATCCCGGCCTGCGGTACGACGTGTTTCATTTGCACTGTAAAGGATTTGTGCACATCAGGTGCCTTAGCGCACCGTCACCTGAGATTTAGCATTCACGCACTAGCAGATATCAGGACGTGTTTGTGTGTAAACGAGCGGCAGACTGAAATCACTACTTTACTTTTCCATTGCTCTTCCATTAGCCTCATTAGCCGACATTAGCCTACATTAGCCCAGTAACTCCAGCTCAAAAGTAGCTTCAAATGCTGCAGCTGATCGACCACATTTTGTGTTAAAATGTATAAATGTATGCAAACGTTTTCTTTCATATTGTAACGGAGTGGTCGTTTCAGGGTGCACGGCCTGTGTGCCACGGAGCGTCAGTTTTGTGATTAAGCACACGATGAAAAGCAGCGAGGGAGACTCAGGCTGACTGTGGCGAATGCACCGAGAGGTGAGACGAGCCTTAAATGCCAGGCTGGCATTTGAATGGCACCACGGGCAATTTGGGCTGAAGTGGCGGCCCATTTCGCACCCTCTTGTAAGCCTGTCGCTGGGCTGTGTCCCATTAGCTTTAATTCTCTGATTCATTATATTCATGCCTTCCAAAGGAATGAGGCAGGGAGAGGGGGATGAGAGAGAGAGAGAAAAAGACACACACACACACACACACACACACACACACACACACACACACACACGCGCACACACACATACACACATACACACCATGGTGCACTTAGCTACATGTGCAGCTCTCGAGGCCCTTAGATGACAGAAAAATGATGCTACATGCTAACGCGGAGCCTGTGCTTCCAGTTCTCAGATCCAGTCAACATATCACCCGAAAGCCAGACGAAAGATCATCAATCCAATCAATCTGAAAGACCATCAAACCAAATGAAAATGGACAAAAGTGCATTAGCATTGCTAATCACAGTGTCCGTAGTTCAGCTCATGCTTATGGATAAGAATTCATACCTTGTCAGAAACCATGTAAGCAAGTCTATTGGGGATTAATTGATGATGTTAACTGGTGATGCTGATCCACACTGGGCACGGTTGCTCCGGTGCTATAACTACAGTGAACTTCAGACCCTCAGTGCGTCTCAGCAGATTGACTGCGCTTTAATAATCTTGCCACACTTGTCCCAGCTCTAAACTGTCTAATGCTTAGATTGTGCATGTTTACTCCTGCCTTTTTGATTTACCTCTCTGTGTGGTCACACACACACTCCTTCATCTCTCTCTCTCTCACTTACACACACACACACACACACACACACACACTTCTCCGGGTCCCCGCGTGTTCGTCCGCTCAGGAGCCAGTGAAATGTCAGGGGTGAGGCCAATAAGTCTGGGTAATTGCTATTCTGTCTGCCCGGCCGTTCGGCTGAATCATCTTCCATTAGAGGAGCAGCGGGGGGGCTCACCCAGGGCCAAAGAACAATCCAAATCCTCCACGCCGCATCTAACCCTGCAGCCATCTCCATGCAAAGCACACGCGCCATCTTACAGGCTGCCTCTTTGGCTCACTTCGATCTGCTTACGAACGGGTCCCGATAGCAAGGCATGGAATACTGTTACCACAGAAATAAGGCCTTAACGATCACGCAGTGCGGACTAGTTGCTGATAACTTTATATTGCTCTATAATGTTCTATAAATTTCATTTCATCAGTCTGACAGACTGTAATACACTACAGGGAGGCTAGGGGGCGGTATAACTGATACTGTCTTATTTAAAAAGCTCTATAATGTTCATATGATCGACACAGGCTTACCACATGAAGGCTAGGGGGTGACATAAGATACAGTTTTATTTAAAAAATATTTATGTGATCCACATGGTCATTCTGACAGACTGTAAAACACAGTCACAGTGTTGATTAGTTGCTTGTTAGTGAAAAGGGTTAATATTTTGATTTGTGTACATAAAAAAATGTGCTCCATAATGAAAAATTAAACTGTGTGGAAACCACAGTTTTAACTTTATTTCGGACAGGCAGTAGATAGGTGAGATCTGCATTTTTAGATGCTGGGGTATAATGACCAAATTCAGAAAATAGTTTTATTTTAGAATTCAATTTTCTTGTACAATCTTTTTACTAGCACTAATGGTATTTTAACCAATACATTTCTGACATTATACATAGTGTACTAAAGCAAAAGCTTTCCATAGAAACAAGACCGTTTGATTTGGTGACTAATTAACTGGTTATAAGTTAAGCAGTTATGGAAGTGATCATTTCAGCTTTACGCTGTAGCATGTTAGCATTTTTTAATCAACTGATTTCACTTTTTGATTTTTTGACAGGATAAGATAAGATAAGCATTTATTAGTCCCAGGAGTGGGAAATTTGCATTGTTACAGCAGTATGTGGGGAGAACAAGAGAAGAAAGTAGAAGCAGCATAAAAAACTATACAATATAACAAAATAATATTTAAAAAACTGTACACTAATACGAACACTGGTATGGTCTCACAGTGCACCATGGAGAGGAAATGGTGCCATCTAGTGGCTGTAAGTAGAAGTATATTAGTCTGGATTACTAGAGCTGATGCTGGGATGCAAAGGTCTCCAGAGCATCTTAGTCACCTGGAGCTCACCTTGCTGGCGTACAGCTAGGCACGTTAATGCACAATGTGTGTTACAGTCTATACAGTCTATACTTTTATACCTTTTTAGTGGACCTGTACAGTGGGTATTAAGTGGAAGAACAAGGTGGGTGTTTCTAATAAAGTGGCCAGTGAGTGGAAGCACAAGGTGGTGTTTCTGGTGAAGTGGCCAGTGAGTGGAGGGATAAGGTGTGTGTTTCTAATAAAATGGCCAGTGAGTGGAAGCACAAGGTGGGTGTTTCTAATAAAGTGGCCAGTGAGTGGAAACACAAGGTGGGTGTTTATCTAGCTGATGTTTAAATGCATTGTCTTGTATCTGTAGCCGTGATAGCTCTTAGTGTGTAAATTTATGGATGTGCCGGCGATCTCCTGCCCAATTATGGGTTATTTATGAGGATGAGGGTGTCCCGTTTGGGGCTGTTACCATGGTGACGCCCACTGAGGGGGTGATGCCCCAACACAGCTCCTGCTGAGTCAGTGCATTATTGACAAACACACACATACACACACACACACACACACACACACCTCAACACAAAGAAGCCCTTTGTATTGGAGTGTGTTGGCCTGTCATTTTCAGCATGTGCCCAGTGTTTCATCGGCCAGACAGATGAGAACATGCAGAATAATATATTTCTGATAAACTGAATAAATATATGATAAATCTGGACAAAGAAGAGGACCCAGACCTGCATTCCTCTTTCAAACATTACAAACAATACATTCTACACGCAGGGACTGTTTGATGCTGTTTAGAGTATATAGAGCTTATAGGGTTATACTATAGAATTATATAGAGCTTATAGAGCTACACTATATTTAAAGAGTGTATAGAGCTTATAGAGCTATACTATATTTAAAGAGTGTATAGAGCTTATAGGGCTATACCATATTTAAAGAATTATAGAGCTTATAGACCTATACTGTAGTTTAAGAATGTATAGAGCTTATAGAACTGTAATAAGCTACTATAGAGCATATAGAACCTATCGAGCTATACTATAGAGCGATAGTTATAGAGCATATAGAGCTTATATAGAGACATTATATTTATAAAGTGTATTGAGCTTATAAAGCATCTAGAGCATGAGGAACTATACGATAGTTGTAGAGCTTAAAGAGCTATAGAACACATATAGAACACTATAGAGTTATAGAGCTTATTGAACTTATAGAGGTATACTATAGTTACAGACTATATAGAACTTATAGAGATATACCATAGTTACAGACTGTATAGAACTTATAGAGGTATACTACAGTTACAGACTGTATAGAGCTTATAGAGGTATACTATAGTTATAAGGAGTTTAGTTTATAAAGCTAAACTATAGTTACAAACTGTGTAGAGCTTATAGAGGCATACTATAGTTACAAAGCATATTGAATTTATAGAGCTATACTATAGTTACAGATTATATAGAGTTTATAGAGGTATGCTATTGTTACAGAGCATATAGTACTTATAGAGCTGTACTATAGTAACAGACTGTATATAACTTACAGAGGTATACTATAGTTATAGAGCATTTAGAGCTTGTAGAGCGATACTGTAGAATTATAGAACATTTAGAGCTTACAGAGCTATATTATACAGTTATAGATGTATCCTGTGTGGTTATAGATCTTACAGAATGTTATACTGTTATAGAGCATATAGAACAATATTGTACAGTTATAAATCTTATACAAGTATATGGTTATAGATCTAATAGAATTATATACAGTTACTGAGCATGTAGAGTTATAATATACAGCTATAAAGCTTATAGAACTATATAATAGCTATAGAGCACATATAGGTTTCCATAACTGATGATAAAACCTCAGCAGCCACTCTTGCATGTTTATCCACATGACCTTGAGCACTGGAGCTATGGAGCTTTTCATCTAACATGTAATGAAAGCTTATACCCCACCAGTTAGCATGGTGCTAATATGTCTGAATCATCCCCCAGTCATCTGAACAAGGAAGTCTGATAGAGCTAATAGTGGTAATAGCTAATAGTCAAGCTGATTAAGAAAGAGTAATTAAGCTAGTTGCAGATTTACCCAAGGTTTTGGACAGGTGTAATCATGCAATTCTGAGGGTGGTAGGCCTCTAAATAACCAACTAAAAGAAATAACCCAGACGGTTCATACACCAGGAGAGTGTTATGTGGATTATTGAGTGCCAGGTGGGATGAGACCCCCCCACCCCACACACACACAGCGAAAAAGCTAAGATGACCTCGATTTCAGATCAAGTTGATCAAGAGTGGAAGACCTAAGTGACTTTGAAAGGAGCTCTTCTCCACTTGCGTTTTTCTTTTGAAAGCTCTTCTCAGGTTCTTGAGCTTCTAAATAAAAGACTTTGAGGACTGCCTGGACCATTCACGTCTTCTGCCTGTAGAGTATATCTCTAATTCTTCCGGCCGGCTGATCTAACTGGACGCTCTGGAGTCAGATGCTGCAGTCTGGCTGGACTCATGGCCTTTTTTCTGACCTACACTTTGGTCTATTGCCACTGGTCTTCTGAACTCGAAGTCACTGCAGTCGTTGTTGGTCTGGAACTCACTGAATGAGGTCTGGAAGTTTGGTCCGTGGTTCCAAACCCGTGGGATAGAGCCTGTATTGTATTCAATGGACCACTAGGGTCCACTGGGGGTCCGCTGGGGATTCGTGGACTGCACTTTGACACCCGTTGTTCTCAAACAGTGATTATTACTGTGCCTAATAAAGAGAAATGTAAAGTGACCAGGGCCTCTCTATGCACTCTAATCACAGTGGGGATGGATGAACAGAGAGGTAGACCAACAGACGAACGCACAGGTAGACAGATGGATAGATAGACGGACAGTTAGATGGATAAACAGGTATCTAGACAGATCAATAGAAATACAGACAGACAAAGACAAATAGGCAAAAAGATAAGCAGATGGACAGATGGATAAAGAAACAGACATTATTTTTGTAAACGTTCATTTAAGAAAACTATCCAGTGCTGAAATATGTGTGTGAGAGAGAGTGAGACAGACAGAGACAGAGAGAGAGAGAGAGAGAGAGAGAGAGAGAGAGAGAGAGAGAGAGAGAGAGAGAGAGAGAG
>JBBPCX010070102.1:0-10872 GCA_037974365.1 Hydrocynus forskahlii | reverse complement strand
TTTCTGTGTGGAGTTTGCATGTTCTCCCCGTGACCGTGTGGGTTTCCTCCGGGAGCTCCGGTTTCCTCCCACCGCCAAAAACATGCATGCATTGGGGATAGGCCAATTGAACACACTAAAAATTGCCCCTAGGTGTGACTGTGAGTGTGAATGGTTATCTGTCTCCGTATGTGGCCCTGCGACATGCTGGTGACGGTCCAGGGTGTACCCCACCTTCGCCCGTAGCAGCTGGGATAGGCTCCAGCGCTCCACATCACCCCCCCCCCGAGTGCAGGATAAAGGGGTAGAAAATGGATGGATGGATGTAATACTGTCTTTAATACATGTTATAAGGTATACTGCAACGGCAATATTGCAATAATAATACTCTTGTTTGATCCATATTGTGCAGCATGTGTGACTCGACATCAAATAATTACACCAGTGTTTCTTCAGTCCACTCCCTCTGCGTTCTCCATCCAAACCTGCTTTAGGCTGAGAGCAGATCTGCCACCTCTGGAGACATCAGGCTGCTACCATGTGTAGAGAGAAGCCCCTTGGGATGCCCCCACCCCACCCCTTTCTCTCTCGCTCTCTCTCTCTTCAACAAACCTACACTGTCCAGATGCTCTGCACTGGAGGGTTTCAAAGGACCAGCCATCCAGCAAATGAAAAGCTAAGAGAACGGACAAAGGCCACTCACTGCCCAGCCTTCAGGAGCTACTGTATTGATCAAAAAGACCAAGATAAAAGGTCGGCCTTACACACAGAATGGCTAAATTGTAAGAGTGCACTGCACATGGTTTGTCGACTGTCGCAATCCTGATACCACACAATCCTGGAGTATGGAGATGAGCCTCCAGCCAATCAGTGCACATGTGGCAAGAATCCTGACCAATCACAGAGGTTCATGACGTTTGGCGTCATGTTGGTCAAACGTAATGCAGCCTAACGTCTATATACTGTAGGGCTGTCACTATCCAGTGTATCCCCCATCACTGAATAGTCACTTTATATAATATAATCACTTTATATTAATCACTTTATATTATTTATATTACTTTATATGTTTATATGTGCTATATGCTCAAGTGCATATAGCACATATGTGAATATATTCAAATTTATGGCAAACATGCATTCATGGGACCTGCTGGTGTGGTTTTCCTCCCTTTCAGTGATGCTCATAAAAGTGAACAGCACCCCCTTGTGGAAAATGTTCTGACCACAGTTTTATAATGTTACACAGGTTTTCTGTTTATCATTCATTCAAACTGCAAAGCAATCACTAAGTCCGTTCATGCAGAACATGAATTTCAATCCATTCATTTCTTAATCAAGTGATTGATTTTAATAAACAATTATTTACAGCCTAAGGAAACTGCAATTGCAATATAATTCATTTATGGATTTTTGTCCATATCATGTAGCCCTGACTACAGTATTCATCCCAGCCTCTAAACACTCCCACTCTATTGTTCTAATTATAATTAGCCTGATTTGGGAGTAGCCTATATGGGTAAAAAATATGTTGTGGCATAATGTAGTAGTAATATTTCCCCTAAAATCTTTCAGCTCTCGTTAATTCTCACTAAAACAGGACAAATAAGAAACAACAGTCCATTTTTATACAGCCTTCAGCAGAATATTTAACTCCTGCCTTAATTCCAAACTCTCCATTGCTAGTGTGATAATTAGTCCCAGGTGGGATTTGGGTCAACGTGGGTTAGATGGCGATTACATTTGTCAACCTGGAGGGAGGGCAGCAATTATGTTTGTAGACTGGGGAGATGACTATCATATTTGTCTTTAAATTATGAGGTGACACAACCATAAAAGCTGAATTTTTTAAATGACCACTACTTGGCCCAAATAAAAAATCTGAATGCATGAACAATATACTGGATAATGAATGTTTTAACGTTGGAACAACAAGAAGCGGCACCAAATTCCAGCGATAATAATAATAATCATAATAATGATAATAACTCCTTAATTCGTTTGTTTAATAATTCATTTTCTGTAACCATTTATCCTTACTAGGGTTGCAGGTGCCCGAAGCCTATCCCGGGGACAAACAATTAAAATAAAAACTAAAGAAGAACAAAAAAACGATCATGCGTAACACATTATACTTCAGATGTTGTGGCATGAGTTTAGTCCAGTCGTCAGCACTGGACACTTAAATTATCCTATTAAAGAAAAGTCATGCAGAGGTCAATGAATACAGTATGGTAATGACATGTGGTGGACATTCTTTGATGTCTTCGCAGATGACTAAGATGCATCCCTGGTCAGTATATCACTGGTCAAGCCAAATGGCACATGGGTCAGAATGGTAACTAATCAACATAATATTAGCCCTGGTCATGTTTAACCCTTCAACATCACCCTTAAAATCAATAATGTTTAGGTTCATCTCATTTATTTACAGCATTTATTAGAAGCTTTTATCCAAAGCGACTTCCATTCTCTAAGTACAAGGGGCAGTCTCCCTGGAGCATCTTGGTGTTAAGAGTCTTGCTCAGGAACCCATTGGTGGTAGGATTTGAACCCATGACCTCTCGGTTCAGAGGCAAGTAGGCAACCCACTAGGCCACCTCCACCGGGTTCTGTTTTTATCCATAACAAAGTTAGTACTGCAGCTCTTTGGGGTAGCTCGTTACTGCAGGTCGTTACTTCCTTCGTTGGGGCAGATGGTGACCTGGTGGTTAGGGCGTTGCTCCTTCGATCCGAAGGTCGTGGGCTCGAATCCCTGGAAAGCTAATGGCACCTCTGAGGTATAACTGAGTAAGGTACCGCCCCCACACACTGCTCCCCGGGTGCTGTGTTCCTGACTGCCCGCTGCTTCACTTGGTGAAGGAGTTCAGTGCAGAAAAGGAATTTCACGCTGTTCACACTGTGTGCTGTGGTGTGTTCGAGTATGACAAAATGGTCACTTCGTTTCTACTGAAGTGGTTTTCTACTTTAGCGTCCAGAACAGAAAACTAAGCCCTTAGATAATTTTATAACAGTCACAATTTGCACTACAGCCCATATGGTCAGACTCTGAAGAAAAGTGTGACAGCAGCCCGGCAACAAAAACCTGTCGTTGCCGACAAATTAAAACTCTTCCATGATGCAGAGCCACTAACTGCGCGCATCTTGACGGCATCATGGATTTATGGTTCAGTCTAGGGGTGTGCCATATCCTACAGTTCACGATAATCTCAGGATAAGTTTTGATCCTGGGGTAAAAGCAAATACTGCAATATTCTGAGTTGGTGACATAATGACATCACACCGTTACGATGCGGGTGTAAGTTTCATGCTACACTGCACAGCATAATTAACATGGCAGGGAGGTGGAAGCCCTGCTGTGCCGGTAGAATTAATACCTAAAAAATTGGTGTGGAAACATTTTGGTTTAAAAGAGCAGACGTGGGGGACTGTTGGTGGGTGGCCGCTAAAGGCCACCCTTGTCTAAGTTTAAACTGAAGTTTTGCGTTCTAAGTTTTGTTTTGAGGACTTTTATGTTGAAAGGGTTCTGGGAATGTGTTTAATTTGAGTTTCAGCTGTCTTGTGTTTGTGGTTAATGTTTTCACTGGGTTTTAGGATTTGGTTTGGGGTATTTAAGGGTGTTTCTGTTTTGTTTGTGTTGCTGGTCATTAGTTCAAAAAAGCATTCCTCCTGGGTTGTTATTTTGGCCATCGAGCCTTTTGTTTTGATTCGTGTTAATAAAGAAAAGTTACTAACATGGAAGCCTGCGCACACACCTGCCTTCGTTGGGGACAAGGGGGGATTCATGACAACCAAAGGTGGAACTTTGTCAGGTTTTTTTCTTTATTATCCTACTTTTTATCATTTTTAATTATTCTATTAATTATTCTATCTATTTTTAGTATTATATTTATTTTATGAATGAGCTACTGGATGCCTGAATTTCCCCTCTGAGATTAATAAAGTTTCGATATATATTGAAACATCTTTGAAACAAAATTCGAGGCCCCTTTGATTTACCCTGTTCTTTATTGGGCAGAACTGCTGTATGAAAGCAACAGAACACTGGAGGTCGTGTGTTATTGTGAATAGCATCATGGCTGTGATCACCGATCTTACTTGCCTTGGGCCCGTTCCTGTGACCGAATCACAGCGGGAAGTTTATTGCAGTAACAGACCCCCCTCATATTCTGCTTTTACAAACTCAAATGTAGTTTGGATTTCAGCTACACTTTCCACAAGATTCCTTGACTAGTTTCAAAGACCCTCAAGCACCACGTCAAACTACATCATGCCTTCATTATTGTCAGAGACTGCCTGCAATTCCTAAGGGGTCTCTGGAATTGAGGTATTGTTGCTAATTTTCCTTATGGGTTCTGGAGGTGACACGTGTTAACCGTCACAAAGACGCCAGCTGCACGAAATCTGCTTTTTTACACCGTAACCCTGGGGCAACATGACAAAAAAGACCACCAACAAAACATTTCACAAATAGTTCTATGATTGACGGTGAAATTCGCATTCAACTTTCAGGCCTTCCGCATGAAGCCCTGCTCCTCGAATCCACTTGAGGTGAAAACGCTGAAAAAAAGGACAGAAAAGGAAAACAGGCATGTAGGAAAACCTTTTAAGCCGACACGTAAGAGCATGCTCAACTCCACAACGGCATGAATTCAATTTCCCTAAAAAAGGACCAAGCCAAAGAGCACTCAGACATGCGTCGGATGGAAACGCCAGCAGGCACGACTCCATAATGCAGCAGAATGATCCTGTCACACAGCAACCAGTGCAGAACTCCAATACCCCACCCTTTAAGCGTGTTGGAAATCACTTGTGTCTGTTATCGCAGTGATGCAAAGCTCTGCAACGTCCAGATCACCCGAGAACCGACAGTCCTCTTGGTGTTAGAATACTTTTAGGAAAGAACATTGTCACAGAACGTTGCTCTTCCACTGTTTAATACATTTCAGCAACTGAAAATATCCTACCTTTTTTTTTATTTTGCCCAATAAGATCCACTTATGATGTCTGGGAGGTCCCAGGAACAGTCATAAATTAACAAAACCCTCTTAGAAACCCTTAAAATTAAACAGGCTGTCGTAGTTACTGTGCCTGTGTGTAAATGAAGTCCATTCCAACTGGCCGGGCTGTGATGCATCTCATTCAGACAATCAGTCGTGAAATATTCCATATAACATCAGCGTGAACGGGCTGGGCTAAAGGCTGAAAAAGTGTGCATACGAAACTGTACTGGTTCTGACGTCACAGAGACAGTGACTTCAGCTGACTGTTTTTGAAGCCTATTTTACATACGTGGACTGTTTACATACATTACTCCACTACTTTCTTGTAAGGTAATTCATGGTTATAATTCACTTCCACCTTCAGCAGTCAGAATGTTCCAAAGCACTATTCAGGCCGGAACAGAATACAAAGTTCCTTTCAAAATGAAATTCAGAAGCCAAGTTCAGCTTTATAAACTTCATCGGGAGCGCAGTCATCTTCAGTAGGGGAAGGCACTTCACTTAGTCCAGATTTAGGAATCAGATGTGCTGCTGCTTCGATTTATTTGTCTCTCATCTACCTGGTGTCTGAATGAGTGACTGAGCTCCACTCCTGCAGTCAGACGCTTATTGTTTAACAGTTTTACAGGCAGAACCGAGTCAAACCATTTCAGTGCCTGTGATGTCATTAGCTGATCTCACTTCAGTCACTGTGTCCAAAGTCACCTGGATATTAGGGGATCAACCAAATATCGGCCTGGCCAACTACCACATTCTTACTATTAACGATACCATTGTTTTTTTTAATAAAATAAATTAATTAAAAAATACGCTACTACGGCTGTTACAAAACGACAAAACAACAAATCGCTCACGCCCCCCAACAAAACAAAATCACTCACTCTTGGACAAAATGAAATCACTCAACCACCTCCCGACAAAAAAATCGCTCACCATCCCCCATCAACTAAACCCCATTCGACAAAACAAAATAAGTCAACCCCTCTCAGCAAAATGAAATTACCCCCCTCAACAAAATGAAAACGCTCAGTACAGCCCCTCAACAAAACAAAATCCTCCCTCGACAAAACATCACACACTCTTAATAAAACATAATCACACCCTACAACCCCCGTAACTAGCGCTCACCACATGCCCTCAACTAAACAAAATCATGCCCCTCGACAAAAAGAAAACACAAAGAATGCCACCCCTAACAAAACAAAATCGTTCACCACCCCCACCCTCCCATTTCATCAAACAAAATCCAAGAGTCCTCCCCCCTCGACAAAACGCTAACTTCCCTTCAGGACAAAACAAAAACGCCCCCCTTAACAAAACGTGCCCACTGTCAGCCCAAATTTCGTGACCCCTGGATAGCACTGTGTGCTGTTTTAGGTATGCAGTTAGCATGAAGCTAGCTTCTTTGCAGTGTTAGCTACATTAGCCTTGTAGCTAAAGCACCAAATTTGCCCCCCTGAAAGCTGCAGATTAAGAAGGACAGCGTATCTGTCTGTCTGAGGGCTGAGGTCATTCATCACGGCGAAAGTCAATGCGGCCAGCAGAAAGGCCTCTATTGATCCCAGGCACAAGAACGCTTCATCGATAATCAATCCCAGATAACTCCCGATCGAAGCACAGCACCGCTCAGGTTTTCAGCGCCTTGTCAAAGAGCGGCTGTCACATCTCATGACCACTCTGGATTTCCCTTCCAGCTTCAGCACGGAACACCGCCCGAGAGCCGGCAGGGAGAAAAGGGTCCGGGCTCGTCAATAGCAAGCCAGAATGCAGCGAAAGGCTCTGCTGTGAGTGGAGGCTGATGCTGCTGACGCCGGGAGGCTATCGAGCGGCCGGTCTGCGTGGGCTAGGGTAAACAGTGATTAATGAGAGGCGGAAGGGGGTGTTTTTAAAGAAGGTGTGGGGCAGGGTTTCCATTACAGATTAGATATCTGACCAGAAAAACAACCTCAAAAAGCAAATTAAAAGTCAGTCACAACATCTGGCACACAATACCAAAAACAAATATCCATTTAAAACACATGAAAAGAAAATGAAAAATACCTTTCCATGACTTCAAATGTGTTTTTCTTTTGGCAGTTTAGTCATCTCCAATTCCACTCATTAGTCACACAATAAAATATCTGTTACATCTGCTGACAGAACCACATTGCTGGCAAGCATCACTTTGAGCATGTATGTATGTATGTATGTATGTATGGATGGATGGATGGATGGATAGAAAGAATTCAGGTGGCCCCTTACTTTCAGTGAAGGGAATTCTTAATGCTTCAGCAGACCAAGACATTTTGGACAACTTCCAACTTTGTGGATCCAGTCTGGGGAAGAACCTTTTCTATTCCAGTTTGACTGTGTCCCAGTGCACAAAGCAAGCTCCATAAAGACATGGCTGGAGGAGTTCAGTGTGCAAGAACTTGATTGGACCACACAGAGACCTGACCTCAACCCCATCCAGCACCTTTGGGATGAACTGGAATGGAGATTGCGAGGCAGGCCTTCTCGTCTGACATCAGTTCCCACAGAAACTCAAAATCTTGTGGAAAGCTTTCCAAGATGAGTGGAAGCTGTTATAGCTGCAAAGCATATTAAAGTCTATGGATTTGAATGCAGTGTCATTAAAGTCCCTGTCACTATAATGGTCAGGCGTCTCAATACTTTTGGCCATACAGTGTATATTAGATATATTAATAAAAAGCTGACAATGTAAGAAAAATTCTCTAATAACCATTGTAGCCAGATAACCAGCTAATATCACCCGACATGGGTAGCAAAACATGGGTGGGCGACGTTAGAGCAACATTTCATAGTAACGTTCTTTTCTCTGGTACATTATCTTCTTTAATTCAACTCTTCACTAACCTCTAATGCCAAGTTCACCTAAGGTCACCTTAACCTTTTAGGCCAAGTTTAACCTCTAAGCTCAGACTTAACATCTTAATCCAGATTCAACCTCTATATCCATGTTCACTAAATGCCCATTTTAACCTCCAAGGCCAAGTTCACCTAAAGCCAGGTTTAATCTCTACATCTAAGTTCAGTCTTTCAGGCCAAGTTTAACCTTTAAGGGCAAGTTTACCAAAGGTCACATTTAAGCTTTAAAGCTTTAAAATCCAAGGCCAAGTTATCCTCTAAGGCCAGGTTTAACCTCTAAAGCCAAGTTTAACCTCTGAGGCCAATTTAACCTCTAAAGCAGAGTTTAACCTTTAAAGCCAAGTTGAACATCTAATTCCGACACACAGCTATAACAGAATAGCAAACAGCTGTAATAAACTGAAACTGCTCAGTTAATGTGCCAAAAAAGCCATTTTCCATTCAGGGGTGAAAGAGATACAGCTGGCAACCTCCTTCACTCTCAATTCCCATTACAGATCCAGCTGCAGGCGGAGCTTAAAGCTGAAGAGAAGCTGGTGTGTTTGCACTAGCAGAGGGCAAAACAAGACATTTACATCACCGTCCACATATAAAGTGCAGAAAAATGTCAGGCCTGTTATAAAATACCACCGATTCATTTTTAGCCGCACAATTCCTACCTCATTATTCATGCATTATAACAGAGGAGTGACTGATGACGTATTCATCGCGAGCACGCAGACATTTATTCCAGAGCAGAAAAAACGGAATATTTCAATGTCATTGAAATAATGGGGCGGATTTTTGCTGCCAAGGATTATCTCATAAAAACCAATTGCCCCCAAAATAAGCTGCGTTTTGGGAACATCGCTGCTTTTCCAGGAGCTTTTCTTTTTAAACAGCCAAGGCAAAAGTCCATTAAAAGCAGACACTGGCTACAGCCTACAGACAAAAGTGTTAAAAACTCATTATCCACCCGAACGAGCTGAGCTAACAGCAGAGGCAAACGTGAAACCATTCAATATTTGTCCACTTTGACCTTTTAACCCCAAGGGTCTGAATGTGGGCCCACTCTGTAATTCCTCCCACTTAAAACTCTGCAGATTAACCATTAGATTCAGTACTTACTGAAGTCCTAATATTGTTGAGTAAATTTTAAACCCGTAGTATGTGGGATAAAAAAAACCCACAATATACCATTTAAGGTAAATCGTCAAGGCGATATCGGTCTCTGCAATACTGATCACAGAAGGCTGCAATATGCAAACGAGCCTCTAACAGTGTTTCTGACAGGGTGCCCAATCACAGCTTCAGGTGAATTATTGGGTATTCTGATGACAAAAGTCTAATTATTTTATATTAACCATCAAAGACCCTGATTAGCCGAGATGTTTTTAAAGGGCCCATTTTCTACATGTTCCTACATTTTCCTACATTTCCTACATTTTTCTTTCACATTTTGTGGGTTTGTGGTCATAGTTTATCAATATAGTTCATTACCTTATCCCACCACTGTTTATCCCTATTTTAGTTACTGAGCCTTTGGGACAGATATACGTAAATTATATCTATTCTGATTGACTGCTCTGTACTCGAGCTTATTTAAAAAGCAGCGCGGGTCTGAAACACTCCTTAGAACTTGAATGGGTGGGACTAAATGGCTATAGGCTGAATGAGGACATATATGTAAATAGAATGGTGGCTTTGTGGGTTTGAATCTCAGGACTGTTAGTGACACCACTGAAGTACCCATGAGCAAGGTACCGTCCCCACACACTGCTCCCCGGCGCCCCTCATTGGTGGCAGCTCCCTGCTTCACTTGGTGAATGGATTAAATACAGAGGAAGAATTTCACACTGTTCACATGGTATGCTGTGCTTTTTCAGGTGAAGACAAAGTTTCTCTGCACTATTACAGACCAAAAACACGAGAACACAAAACAGAGTAATATGTTGATGTTAATATTTTTCATTTGCACTTAAAATGTTCACAGTTTAGCAACACAAGCTAGCAAGGACAGTACTGCCAATGATACTAACATTCATGAAAGCTTCCACAGAATAGTGTTTTTCTCATAATTTCTGTGTCAAGAAGGAAAACTGAATAGTGTGTAAGTGTGTGTGTGTGTGTGTGTGTGTGTGTGTGTGTGTGTGTGTGTGTGACCCTGGTGAGGACTAAGCAATTACATATCATGAATGAATAAATGAATGAATGGCGAATGAAAACTGAAGCGTTGCTTTGCTTCACACGGTTCTGAGTAAATGCAGACATCTGTGTGAGTGTGTGTGAGCAGATAAGTGCAATATATTGTTTGAAATCAGCCAACAATTTCAGGCAAACAAAAACAAGCTAGTGTATATTAGCTAACTAGCCTACAATGTAGATAATTAACCAAATTAGTGACATAATGTGACATAATGACCTAGAACACACTATAATCATGTTGTGGTTATTTGGACAGGTTCAGACAAAAAGAATGAACTTTGTCCAAGGTGTTAGAGCAGGGAAAGTGGTGCTTCAGGACTGACAAACCCTGGGTTTCCTAGAACAAGCCCTGAGCAGGACCTACTCCAGCTGCTGCCACTGCCCACAGGCTTCTACTTTAAGTGTGTTTGGAATAAATGGCTTTTCCGTGCAGGGAGCTTTACAGGTTTGGGCTGAAAAGCGCCGGAGTGAAGGTACATTAGGACTCACGCTGTGGTCGATGATGCTTGTGTAGCCCTGCAGAGCTGGAGGGGCTGGCTGGGCTTTGACTAGTGCTTTGGTGGGCTTCACCGTCTGGGCGGACCCGTCGCTGGATCGCCCCCCTTCACTGTTATTCACGTTGTACACGAAGAACAAGCTGGTGCACATGGTGATGGCCAGAAACACGGCTGCCCCATGTCGCTGGAGAGCGAGAGAAAAAGAGGAATTCATACTAGCACTCAACAGTGCAGCCTGCACAAGTAGCTCCTGAAGTACTGCAAATTAGTGAATACTGCATGCTAGAAATACTGTGAATTACACACACACACACATCTATATATATATATATATATATATA
>JBBPCX010070101.1:0-10872 GCA_037974365.1 Hydrocynus forskahlii | reverse complement strand
CAAGACAGAGGGTGAAATGTGTGGGAATGTGGGTGCAGACAGTGTTGGGTGCTCCAATTTTGCAACAGTGTTGCAACTTTGTGCAGGAACAGCACTGGTGGCTCACTCCTAGGTCCATTCACCTGCTTTACTCTCTCCTTCTCCTTCTCCTCTCTCTCATACACACACAGGCCCAGAGAGGAGGACGAGAAAATGAGGGTACACAGGACCGATGATTTCTATACTTTCACTAGACCCGGGGCCAGTGGACCCGAAGACCCTGTATGTAATACAAATGTGAAGGGGGGGCGGGGGGGAGGTCAATGTGAATGTTTTCGGATTTATGTTCCTCACAGAAAATGAGCCAAGGCCAATGAATCTGAGCTAAAAACTGAAAACAGGTCCCACAGACCCGAAGACCTTATAAGGGTTAACGCATAATGTTACTGATATTTGTAACATTTGTAACATACACCCACACAATGTATCAGGTTAACTGTGTGTTTCTCACTAAGGAGTAGTAGAGTTTGAGTGGTGTCAGTTGAGCTTTTAGAGCTTTTTATACCCATAATATTAAAACCATCTGCCAAATATTGTTTAGCCCTTTGTGTATCCATATTATACACTTAGCCACACCCATCTGTAGTATACACTGATTACCCAGAACAAGTGTAGTTTTTGCACCAAGCAGATCCTTTAAGTTCTGTAAGTTGTGAGGTGGGGCCTCCATGGATTGGACTAGTGTATCCAGTACCTCCCACAGATTGATTGGTTTGAGATCTGCGGCATTTGGAGGCAAACTCAACATCATAAACTCTTCCCTTAATCATTCCTGAACTAGTTTTGCAGGGCGTGTCATCCCCAGTGATGCCTCAGCCAATCAATGTGAAGAGCATAACTGGCCTTCTGATGATATAAACTGGATTGTCATTCCAAAACTACGCCTATGGAGTCCAACCAGAGGAAAGTTTTTCTGTCAGAGCTGTTTTTGTCATTGTGATTGTTTATTTTTTATAGTCTTGTATGAGTTTGAAGTTTTTTTCCTCGGTGTTGTTTAGATATGCGATGAAAACCTATCCCAGCTAACTTGTTAGCCATGTCCTGATACACCTTTTCTAATTTTATCACTGCATTAGAAAACTCTGTCTTCAGCCCGCTTTTGGCCCTGCCACCAAACAACTCGGGTTCGGCTCGGGTACGGGTCGCTTTATTTATAATGGAAAAATATTCATTGGCAATATGGCATGAATCTTTGCACCAGCGGAAAAGCACCATAATAGTTGTCCACCAGGATGTCTTACACACATCATGCGTCAACAGATGGACTATAGGCTGCAATCGCACACCAGCAAGCAGTTCCAACGCAGGGTTTCTACTAAAGTGGCCAATGTGTTTAAACAAAATGATGTAACCCAAATTTTGGTGTAAGTCAAAACACACCCTAGCCTGAGTCACTTACTGATCCTAACACAGCTGTAAAATCATGAAAACACAACTAAGCCACAGAAAAAGGAAAAGGAAAACTCCCTCACTCACACACCGCGTTACTGCGTATTCTTCCGCCGCGCACAACCAAACTAGTTCACCCACGTGGTCTGTAAGTACAAGGCTAACGGTGTAACTCGAGGACTCCTGTAACCAGGTTTGTAAAGCAGGGCTTTAAAAGGCAGGTCATTATTACACGGCACCTGTCGCAGACATTACCCTGTTGTTTGGTTTGCTCAGGGATTTACTCCCCAAACACGAACAGTGGCAGGCCTCAAAAGAGCTCGGGCTATACAGCAAAGGTTTGTGGTGTGTACGTGTGTGTGTGTGTGTGTGTGTTGTGTAATGTATAGACTCAACAGCTTACACCATCTTTCAGTTAGAAGTATTTTAGTATGTTTGACATGCCTAGAGAATATTTGCTCAGAGGTCAAATCTGAAGACTGTTTTTCTTAAAGGCCTGACTAATAGGACTGGTTTCTCTAGCACAGGTTGGACACATTGAGTCTTATCTGACCACGAACTACGGTGTGATATAAAGGGTTTAGGCAAACACTGTTATCAGAACCGGCAAGTGTTTGATCCTGTAGATCTCTTTGGTTTAACTTTCCGTGCTCTGACACACTTGCAGCAACTGGTAACATTTAGTAACATTTAGTAACATTTAGTTTTTTAGAATGCATTATGGTGTTTGAAGGTAATTGTGTTGCAAATACCTTCAGTGGGGTACTGTTAATGGGGGCAGCTGTCTAAGCATTTGGTCCAAGCATCAGATTGGATCTAGGAGGTGCCACAGGCATTTACGGCTGGGAATCCAAGCGTGAAGCTCCCTCTCCCCCATTACTCAGTGTGATGCTATTTGTCTGTTAGCTTTTAATACAATTGACACTTAGTGTTTTCCTCCAAGTATGACTGTCTAACAAAGTTGCATTAGAGGCAGCTCAAAACGGCATGTGCGGAAGCATGGGGTGTGATGGCCTTCAGCATACCGCCGCTGGCTTCCTGAGCAAGACCCTTAACCTCAAGTTGCTCCAGGGAGACTGCCCCCTGTAGTTAGGGAATGGAAGTCGCTTTGGATAAAAGTGTATGCTAAAATGCCCTATATGTAAATGTGCTGCCCTTTACCCCGCCAGTGTCAAGTCAAGTCAAGCAGGTTTATTGTCTTTGCAAAATAATAGAACCAGCAGGACAGAGAATGTGCAGTATATCATAAATAACATGTATTTACAGTGGCAGTTGGGATGTAAGTTGTTTGTTTAAGGCAGCACAGTTCAATGTGTGTGTAGGAATTGTGTTAGAAGAAAGAAGAAGTTCAGTTTTGGTTGAATGGTGTGACTGGGGGAGTTGTGGCTAATGGGTGGAATTGGTGTTGATGTAAAACTGGAAAAAATAAAAATGTTAATGATTTAATCCGTAAAGGCATTTTAACTTTTTTCTGTTTTTTTCAAAATGTAACAAAGACCGAACATATATTTAATTTCTGTATATTCCTAATGTTTATAGATAAAAGTGTGTCATACATTATTTGAAACCACATAAGTAAGTCTGTTAGAGATTATGGTTCGAGTTGAGCGTGTGATGATATGGGGTGCACATTGCTGATTTTTGTACATAAGCTTTTAGTATTTATCTAGCCTTGTAGTTCCAGTGAAAACTGTAAAAAAAAAACTTTGAACACAAACTTGGCTCGAATACAGCCATGTGTGAGTGGGAAATGTGTTTGGTTTTTTGACAAAGTAACCAGTTTTATCAGTGTTTCAATACACAACCTTTGAATGTAGTAGAACTGAAGAGAGGTTTGATAGACAAATGATGCATCAGTGGCATTTTGTGGCTTGAGCAGCTAATCTGGGGATTGTGAAACAGTTTGTTTAGTGTGTTTGATGGCAACCATTGTGAAAAAGTGGAGTAGAAGTGTATTCCACATATAAGACAACTGTGTGTGTGTATGTGTGTGTGTGTGTGTGTGTGTTGAGATCCTTGTACTTTACAAAAAAAGAGCAAGATATGGCAGATGAATGTATTAAACTCTGTAGAGGCCTAAACAGAATTTTACGAGCTTTGAGCACCCATCTGTGTTTCCAACTGAGTTCTAAAATTCAAATCAAATCAAATCAATTTAAACAATTTTTTTTCTAGTTTTCTCACCAACCTAATTTGTTGGTTATGTGAGCTGCTCATTCTTAACCAGGGCCAGGGAGTGTCAGGTCTTGGCCAGTGGCCGGTAGAACCCGCTATTGTTTGGGGACTCTGATTTTGAATTTGGTATATATTTGTGTCTAAAGTCACTGTCAGCTGTCCTGTGTTTTGTTTAAGTGATTTATGGTAAGTGATTGTGTTTTATGATTGGGTCTTGTCTGAGAGTGTTTAGTATTTAAGTTGCGAGAGTTTTGTATTTCAGTGTAGTTATATTTTGTGTTTTAAGGTCCTCGTGCTTCTTTATTTTCTGTAGAGAGTCTGTGTCTTTTTTGTAATTAAATACCAACTATAGAACCTGCGCCATGCGCCTCACCTCACTCCCCCTCAGCCACGAAACGTGACAGGGAGGTGACGGAGGCTATCCCAGCATTCACTGTGTCTAATTCAACATGCTCACAGTACCACTGTACCACGGTACCGCAGTACCAATAACACAATACCACCAACAGTGAGAGTGTGAAGGCTAGTGAGTGTCATATTAAGCACCATCATATCTTTTTGAACTCCTGTTTATATGACGTCACCGGACAGCTTCACATGGTTAGGATGGAATACTAACTACTAATGTTACATCAGCTAGCATTGCCTGTGCTGACTAGGGAGAGGGAGGGCCGAAAGTGCTCTCTTGGACTCCTGGACACGGATGACTGTGGCATCATCGGGCATCGAACTTGATCTCTCAAGGATAATGCAAACACTAGGACCAGAGTTTCCCAAACCAGTCCTGGGGACCCACTGAAGAAATATTTTCTTGCTGCGTAAATACACTTAATGTTGACTCAAACATCTAAAAGTACCTTTTTCTTGGCTACTTTAGAGCCTTTGTACATGCTAGTTGTAACTCCATATAAATCAGCCAAATACATTCATAAAAAATTTACTCTAAACTTTTGCAACTTGCATGTTTACATGAAACCCACATTTGAATGACAGAAGTTTGGCGGTGCATGACTAAGGCAGGACGGTTGAAGTTGCCTGGGGTCAGGGCGTGTATGGGATGGGGAGATGAGGAACTGAAATGCAGCCTAGCGTCTTCATGATAACACCTCCGGGACCTGTGCCAGCCAGGTCAGAAACAGGAGGCTAGATCGCTAACTTGCTAATTGAAGCACATGAGGAGCAAATTTGTGGAATACAATCACAGTGCCCTGTCTTTGATTAAATAATTTGGCAAAAGAAACCACATTTACACAATTCTTTTATAGCTTATAGCTACCAATACGCATCTCTGAGATATTTGATATACAGTATTTCAAAGTGGTAGTAGCAGTTATCTTAAAGTATTTTTAATGATTACAATAAGTCAGAAACCACATGAGCAAGTCTTACAGTTTCTAACTAACTCAACATGACTCAACAAACCTTCTTTATCTTCATCCTTATTTCTGTGGGCAAGAAAGGGGACATTTTTTGTTGTTGTTTCATTCCCAATCTCTCTCCAATCTTTCTCCAGTTCCACTCACAACCTAGGACTCCTCCAATCACATGAGAACACCAACACTGAGAGGATGAAAGTCAGCAAGTGCTTCCTCAGAGGAATCTAAAAGCCACTGTACTTATTAAACCGCATCACTGGACAGTGTAATGGCTAACATTACTCTGTGTGACAGTGCTTATAGCTCCCTCTTCTGGATAATGAGCAGACTGTAGAGCACAGCTTTATAATGACCTCTGGATTCCATGTTTATCACTCAGATTGTGAGGTTATGACTGAGCCAATTCATGGAGAATGTCAGTTTAATGACGTTTTCTAAGTTATCGATTATAATTGGGTTTTTGGGCCCCACTCCAGGGTGCAGAACATATAAGTATGCTGTCACTAATGAGATGTAGCACTCACGATTGGCAATGCCCAAACACATTAAATCCCCAATATCCTGTTCTGTTGGGAAGCTTGATTGCTTTATACCATGCCTGAGGGAGGTGGGGGAATCCTAGCTCACTAGAAGGAAAGGGTAAAGCAGCGATGTGAAGATTGCTTGGTTTCAAAACATTAAACGCAATGTGAGCAGGGACTGGTGAGGGGGTACAGTCATGCTCTGGGATGGTACAATGCAAATGGCCCTAATATGAGGATGTCTTTAGGTAGCTTAGCAATCGACAGACCTGGATGTGCAAAATACAGAAGCCTTTCCAGTATCAGCAGCAGTGAACACGACCTGCATGGCTGTATGAAACCATGCACACAAGTGGAGTAGCTTTTTAATGAGATACTTCTGTGTGTGTTGAATATAAAAAGCACATTGTGTTTCCACCAATTCGTTGGCATCAGTGACTTTACAGCATTTGCAGTTGCTCCACCACATCTGGCATGGTTGAACCGCTCGAGGCAACTTGACCACTGCCTTTCATTACTTTGTTTTGCACCGGGCTTGCCAGGGTAACAGGGAAAATAAGCAGCAGCAGCCGTTTAGCTGCCAAGTGTGTATCGGTTCTCTTTGCATGCCTCTGATGTGTGCTCTCTCTCTTGCCTAAGGGGGAGACCGTCTGTAACTCCAACCTGAGCTAACATGTCGCAATTCAGAGCACTTTCTTCTTGAAGAAAACTGGTCTCTTAGGAAATCTGTAGATAATAAGACTATACAGCATATTAACACATAAGTTATTCATTGATGTTGTCAAACTATACGTACCCGGACAGGGATTAAGGGCTTTTCATACCCGAAAGAAATTTGATCTGGTTAGTTTTGATTTCACATCGCAGTTTTCCAAGCATATTAAAGACCTTAAAGACACACCTACGTCCTGTCATCACCACGGCTTATTCTTAGTTCTCTTTCGGTTCCTCATCTTCTGTTGTTTAATGGGTGACAATACCTGTAATTGGTACAAATGTCTGAACCATCCATGTTTTCACACTGCATAACAGCTGAACCATGGATCCAATTTTGATCCTTTGGTCCGCACTGTGATCCGAGGCACCTGTCACACCCTAGGACTGAAAAGGATTTTCAGTGGACAGTACTGGACAATACAGAGCCAACACTTTGCAGTCATCGTTTTCTCAATAATATCTTAAAAACATTTTGTTACAAGTGTAAAATGCTTGTACTGGGATGGATGCACAGGTTTCACAGCTAGTTTATTCATAGATAATCAAAAATAAAAAGAAAAGCTGTGTTTTAACTGTGTCCAGATTGATGAGCAGCACTGCAGTGTTTTTGCTCCAACAAGGTAAGAGGAGTAGCTTGGTGAAGGGGCTGTAGGGGTGTAGTGGGGTGCTTGTCATTTGATGAGCCGGAAGGGGAATTCGTTTTGTTCGTGGCATTTCTGTTTGGCGGGTTTTGGGGGCTTTTTGTCAATGGGAGTGGTGTAGGGGAAGTTTGATGAAGTTTTTTTATTGCAGTGTCGGCAGATATTTTGGCATGGTGAGCTGCTACGGAGAAATGTTTCTGGAAACACTGTAGATGATTACATACTTAGTGAGAAGGCTGGAGTTCTAATCAAAGTAAAGGACCATTTCCTACATTTTTCCATTTGTTTGAACTGAAACACAGAATAAACCGAATAGCAGACAATATCCACCAACAACATGCAGTGTCTTCATTTCTGACTCTTTTCCATAAAGCCTGGATGTGAAGGCCTTGAAAAAGCTCTTTGTCTTTCATCAGGATTTCTGTTCTCTGCATGTTCCCATATGCCGTGAGCATGTCATGCTGATGGAATGCACTCACTGTTAGTTTGAGGAATGACCCTCTGCACAAGACTTATCAGAGCCCTATCCGAACAAAGCCTTCACACTCAAAAATGGCTCCTGGGTGGTTGTTTTCATAGCCCTTTTACTGGCATGAAAAATGAGTCTAGTCTGTTGTTCTCAGTCAGCACAGATTACATATTTAAACCTAGTCCTGGACAGAGTTGTAGAAATCGGATTTAGTCTGTTACTGGACTTACAGAGTGTGAGACTGAGTGTCTGGAAGAATGACCCACTGTTGCTTTTCTCCCCCTTGAGTTTGAATCTCCTCCTCTGGGTCAGTGTGGTAATGTGCTGCTGTGTAATCGTGTGAAACCACTGCAGCTGTAAGAGCACCAAGGAGATCAGTAAAGCCGAGCTGAAAACTAGCAATAAAGACTGCATGAGCACAGCTGAGAGGTAAGACAGGACAACATTTGTTTGTATACTTGTCTGTGTCAGTTTGTTGAATTTACTTTTCAAGTGGTTTTGCCATTTTTCTTTTTTTTTGGACCTTTTGATTCTATTAGCAATCATTTTGTGAAGCACATTAAGTTACATTTGTATGTTTAAGTTACATTTGCATGTCTACTAGTAGTAGTAGTAGTAGTAGTAGTAATACTAATAATAATAATAACAATAATAACAATACTACTACGACTACTACTACTAACAATAATAATCAAGCTGGGTCATGACATCAGCTGTAAAGAGCTCTATATAAATAACATCTTGCAGAATTGAAACAGATGTCAGCCAGCTTAGTGTTAGAAGTCTTGCCCAAGGACTCTTATAGTGTAGTGAAGTGTGCTTGTCTATAAAGGTAACAGAGTCTGATGCAGCAGTAGTCTCTAATCATGATACTCACTAAGCAGCGTGAATGATGGATAATGGAAAACTACTTTTAATTGTTTTCTAATGCTGTGCAGTGTATTTATTAGGCTTTTATGATTGGTCAGTGTCTGGTTAAAATCAGGCCTTGGTCAACCAATTAATCCATAGTTGGGGACAACCCTAGTAACTACTGTGGAACTCACTTCTTTTTTATATAGTTATGAGTGAGAAACGGAAACTTGGACTTAACCACAGGCCAATGAGGGCTTTCAGTGTTGGATCTAATAAGGGCTTTCAGTGTGGGATCTAATAAGGGTTTTCAGTGTGGGATCTAATAAGGGGTTTGAGTCTTGGATCTAATAAGGGTTTTCAGTGTGGGATCTAATAAGGGTTTTCAGTGTGGGATCTAATAAGGGTTTTCAGTGTTGGATCTCCATTGGCTACAGTTTAGACCAGAACAGGAGTTTGGGGCTCTAGCTACTTTAACAACGCTCATTCTTGCTTGCTTGCTGTTTTGTGCGATGGTGTACAGAGACCTCACCATTGTCCTCCTGGGTTACCTAACCAGCTTCTCTTATTACACTACAAATGTATCAGACCTATTCCTTCCTAATAGCACCTAATGGAGCTTCAGGAAGTGGTGACACTGTGGCATTTTCATGGGTGGTTATGAGTCAATACTGTGGAACTACAAGCTTTTTCAAAAACAACCATCACTCATCTGAGCCTCTTCCGCCATCACCTCTTCATATCAGTGTGTCTGTCTTCCTTGTCTATATGGGTGGATGGTTATCCCCACACCATCACTGCCACCGCCATACTTTGCAGCTGGTATGATGTTCTTAAAAGCTTTGTTGGCTCTATATCACATGTAACAGGAGCCCTCCTTTCTAATAAGTTCCACTTACTGAACATTCTTCATTCTTTCTGCCTGTAAACAAGCCAGTCTAATTGATCTCAGTAGTCCAACTGAAGTTATTTAATTGGTTGATTGAGTAGCTACCTTTTCACACAGTTCTGGAGTATTTAAACAGGGGTTACTCAAGCTGCATTTGTGTTATTACATTTTGTCGGATGATCTGAAATAGTTAAGTGTGACAATTATATAAAAGCAGAGGAAATCGGGCAAGTACTTTTTTATGGCACTGTAAGTATGTAGTTACATTAACATTTAATTTGTATTCCAGTTTCAAGCGAATGTTTTTGTTTGTTAAGCTACACAGAGACCTACTTATAAGTCCTACTTTCAAACAGTAAAAAGAGCATCTAACTGAAGTCCTGAACCAGTGAGGAACCAGGAGCAGATGATTCCAGATGATCAGGCGGTGATCAGTATACTGGTGGTGCTGAATGCTGAGCGGTTGGAATTCCTTTATCTAGGCTCCTTGTATCTTTAGGCACTTTGCAGCTTATACTCAGTGTGCCAAAGACATATAAATATTTTAACTCCTAAACTATATCCTAATGGCGATCCAGGTTTGTGCTTTTTTGGCTACCTCAGTTTTGATACCAATCCTGAATGACACTTTTTGATACATTTGAAATTACAAAGTAGGTGTGACTTAAACTTGAAATGAGTGTGAAGTGCCAGAATACATGTACTGACAGAGATTGTAGTTAAGATGTTAAGTTATGGGAACTTCTGCAACGTAGTTGGGAAGAACTTTCTGCAGAATTAATAATGAGACATTGAACTGCTTGAATTTCAATACAAAAAAACAGAAAAATTGGGGTGTTCTAAAACTTTTGACCGGTAGTGTATGTTCTGTTTTTATGTGTTAAACTTTGCACTATGGGATAAATTGTGCACTTCAACTTTTAACACTTGTTTTGTTGTCAAACACTGCAAATCACACGCCATAAATATGAATATATATATATATACACATATGGCCTATATTAGAATCAATAAAAGACTGTAGAAACAAGAATTTTTCATCATCTTCACATTATAATAACTTGAGGTGCTACATTTGAGCATTTAGCTTTAAGTGAAGTTGTGAGAGCAGGTCAAAAGTTCACTTTCGTTGCTCTGCTTGTTTACGTTAGATTTTGAGCAGGTCATGGGTTTCGTCTTCTATTAGTCTTGAGCCCTCAGTTCAAGCACCTGTCAATAAGTGGTTAGAAAGACCTCCCAAGTGAGAGTGTGTTTATATGTTCGAGGAGGAGAAGGAGTGTCACTCAATTAGACATCAACATTTTTCCTGGCTCGCACCTTCAGCACTGATTGAAAGAACATTTGCTGTGATGACTTGATCCAAGTTCAGATCCAAAGTTCAGACGTCACAACCTGGTACCTCAGCAGCCAGTAGAAAAGTTGTTGCTAGTTGTCATCACTACCATATCAGTGTTTGTAAGCAAGTAAAGAGGCATTTTATTACTGCTGTATGGTGCTATATATTACTGTGATATGGTGCTATGGTGTATACGGCTATGGGGATAAGAGACGACAGGCTAAATTATGTAAAAAGGCAATTTCAGGGGGTCCTCCGAACATACAATGTTACGCAGTAACGCGCCATATGAGTGAGGAAGTTTTCCATTTCCTTTTTCTGTGGCTTAGTTGTGTTTATAAGATGTTACAGCTGTGTTAGGATCGGTAAGTGACTGAAGCTAAGGTGTGTTCCAGCTTACACCAAAATTCAGGTTACATCACTGTCGAAGGAACAGATCTGTGCCATAAGATTTGTGTTCATAGAGCC
>JBBPCX010070099.1:0-10873 GCA_037974365.1 Hydrocynus forskahlii | reverse complement strand
TCATTAGTTACAGAGACAGTCTTACAGTCATTAGTTACAGGGACAGTCTTACAGTCATTAGTTACAGGGACAGTCCTACAGTCCCCCCCTATCTTGCTCAAGGATACAATGGTAGAAAGTGGGTAGTAACTTGACTTTTAAAAAATGTCCTAAAAGGTATTTTCTAAGAGGTGAAGTGTTTTTGTAAGTGGTACATGTCAAAAAGTAACATCCGTGTGAATTCCTGGATGCCCAGAGCATCACAGTGCCTCTTTCTTCTTTCCATAGTGCATCCTGGTGCCATCTCTTCCCCGAAAAAAGCAACCTGAATACTAGGGCTGGGCACGTTAACGCATTATTATTGCATTAGCGCATTATTTACTTAAAGCCGACAATTATTTTATCGTGCGTTAACGCAGGTTTTTTAAAAACATCCTTTTATTTTGAAAATTCGTTGCTTTTTATGCTCATGTGTGTGTTGCATGCAGATCCACATCTCAGCTGGTTTTCTCAGGGGGTCATGCATCCCATTACTTTTGCCCATTTAACAGAGACTTTAATGACACTGCATTCAGATACATAGACTTTCATATGGAGTTGGTCTCCTTCTACAGCTGCCATAATGGTTCCGCACTCCATGTTCTGGACTCTGAGGATAATTTGTTTTTCTATAACAAACTAGATAAAATGTGAATGTAGTGCCAAATAGTTTTGGTTTTATAAAAGCTCCTTATTTGTTTCAAGTGTTTGCAAATCAAATGTTATTGCACTTTGTGCATATAGCAGTACTTTAAAAATAAAAGTACACAATACTATACTTTTGAATTAATTATTTAATTTTGCGCATAACAACGCGATTAATCATATTAATCGTGTAAATACACTTTGCCGCCCACATGATGTAAAAAAAAACCCTGATTCATCAGGCCAGGCCACCTTTAATTGCTCTATTGTCTATTGCTGATGCTCACATGCCCATTGTAGGTGCTTTCAGTAGTGGACAGGGGTCAGCATGGCCATTCATTTTTCAGCCGTTTGTGCTGCAATAGCTCTTCTGTGGGAATGGACCAGTTGGGCCAGCCTTTGTTCCCCACACACATCAGTGAGCCTTGGACCACCATGAGTCCGTCAGCACTTCTCTGGCTGTTCTTCCTTCAACCACAACCTCTGCATACTGGGAGCATTTCCAAAATGGCGAGATCTAAAGAGATGTTCCCAATATGCAGTGTTTGTCCTTCCTTGAACCACAACCACTGCATCCTGGCAACATCCCACAAGATCTTGCCATTTTGGAGATGCTCTGACCCAGTTATCTAGTCATGACAATCTGGCCGTTGTCTAAGTCATCTTTCCTGACCGTTTACTTGCTGCCTAATATATCTCATACACGTGCTACTTTACCTGTCAGTGGTTTCAATGCTGTGGCTGATACTGGTGTTTTTCAATAACTGGATATGCAGATATTTTTTTTTTAAATCAGTAGAAAGTCTTTTTGGGCTGATATCATTTATATCTTACTGACACGCCTTCAATGAACATTGATGAACATTGCTCTCTTAAATGCTAACTTCATAGGTGGATGATACAATGTTCTTAACATCTGTTAATGTCTCATCTGAAAATAACAAATATTGTTAAATGTTGACAGTGTATTCTACTATATTGTGTAATACATTTTCTGCACATTATGTTATTTGGAGGAGATAATTGAAAGGAACGACGACTAATCAATGAATAATCCAGTTTATATAGTCTTCCAGTTATTACTGATGCATCAGCTGTTTTAAGACATGTTTACTGTCTAAATGTTTTTAGACTTATTTTTAGAGCTACTGGCTAATAAGCTTAGGAATCACCCAAGATGTCTCTTAACCCACTCAAACCGCATCCAGACCTTCATTAAGGTGTTTCAGACTTGTGGACGTGGTTCAGGACACAGTGTGACTGTGTGCCTGTTGGCAGCCTTTTAAACAACAGAGTCCTCAGAAACCACATCAGGAGTAGGAGTACTCCGGTTTTTGTCTTACTACTAGGGCACTAACAGAAAAGCGTCAGCGTCACAAGTCAACGTCAGAGGCACAAGTCGCCGCCCCCTGAGAGAAGTCGACTAGTCGTGTGTTTTTTCCTCTCTCTGTGCGCGCGCTTGTGTGCACAATGCAGTCTCTGCCTCTGATTGGCTGACGCTGACATGCGTTGCTTGACCAACTATTATAGTCACTTCATAAAAAAGGGTGGTAACGCTGGCGCGAGTGGAATCTAAACACAAAACCACAACAAGACGAGAGACACGGCAGCAGAGGCAGTAGGTGACAGACACACATCACATGTGTGGAGATCCTTCACTGTAGACACACAAACAACACGGAGACCTGCACAATCTGCAAGTCAGTGTTAAAGTACAATAACAGTGCCGGCGTTCTGCACGGTATCTGAAACGGCATCCGCGAGCTAACATGGGTGACGCTGCAGTGCAGTTACCAAGTTATTCAAAAAATTAGCCTTTGTCTTGTTTTGTTTAATTGTCACGTTGACAGTTAATGTTACAGAGAACTTTAGTAAAAGTTGCTCAGTGTTGGACACCTGTGTTCCTCCGCTGCGTCTGTGTGATGACGTCATCAAACGACTTTGACTTTATTGATGGATAAGCAGATCTGAAAAAATCTGAAGTTGTTAATGCCCTGCTTACTACTGCTATAAATATATAGGAATCTGATCTGAGATCTTCCTTATGACTGCTTTGTAAATACCAACACGGGTGGAATTGTTGGCTCTAGCAGTGAAGTTTAGTTCAGTTCCACAAGTCTGCACCACCTTACTAAATAAGAGGAAGTGGTTTGAGTGAGTTGGACTCCAAGTTTTAAGGATGTATTTACAAAAAAGGTTAACTAAAAAAGTCTGGTTGACAATTGACTATTAACTACGACTATGCCTATTAACTAGTATGCTCTGACTACATGGTGTAAAAAAAAATTGTCATATGGTCACACAGTTAAAGAGTGTAAAAAAGAGATGTGATGTTCTCGTGTGACAGTGATGGCATGTGGGTTATGTGTGGAGATCGGTGTGCACAACTGCAATTCTACTGAAGGTCGCGGCCACATTGAGGCAGAGAGATGTATTTCCATCAGCTCGGCCTCAGTGCCTCTCTCCTGTGTTTTGAATGGACGTTTTCCCAGCCCATTCTTCTCTGACCCAGAATAGCATCCTCACTCACTCTTGAAAAAGAGGTCAGCACCCCCTCCATCTTCAACCTGAGAACTGGAAGATATGGAACGGGGGCGAGGGCGAGCGAGAAGAGAGTGAGAAAGAGGAAGGGGAAGAGAAAGAAAGAGAGAGAGACAGAGAGGAAGAAAGATAGATAAAGTGAATCATGCCAGGATGACTAATGTCTTACATAACTGCCGAGAATCCCTCCCAGTGTTCATCAATGGGCGGCGGGCGACGGGCTGCGTTTCGTAACCCTCCCACTTCTCCTCCGAAAGATCAAAACTTGTGAGCATTCACAGCCACCAATCATTACGAGCCATAGGTAAACAGCATGGCCGCCAGCAGATGGGTTCTGTTTTTAGATGTGCAAAAGAAAGAGAGAGAGCGAGATTAGTGTGTGTGTGTGTGTGTGTGTGTGTGTGTGTGATTGGTAATGGCTGACTAATGTGGATGACCGTGGCATGAGAGCTGTCGGTCCAGCCTGGTTTGGTTTGCAGTGCTAAGACAATCCTCCCTCAGGTCAGGGGTCAGCACTGTGTTTTTGTTTACATGCTCTGAGAAGCTTTTTCTTTACTCCTTGCGCTGAATCTCTGACCTCAAAAGGATTTGATTTGATTATGGACCTTTAGTAAACCATTCAAGGCATCATTAAAATCTCACACTGCATTTATATCCACAGTGTTTTAAAGAAAAGGTGAACTAGGTTGTGTGTCAGCTGTTCTGTACTCTTCTTTAAATTCTCAAGATCCTATGGTAATTTACATTTACAGCATTTAGCAGAAGCTTTTATCCAAAGCGACTTCCATTCCCTAACTACAGGGGGCAGTCTCCCTGGAGCAACTTGGGGTTAAGAGTGTTGCTCAGGAACCCAGTGGTGGTCTGCTGAAGGTAGGATTCAAACCATGACCTCTTGGTCCAGAGGCAAGTATCCGACCCACTAGCCAACCACCACCCTCAGTAGTTCAACAGTAGTTCAACTGTTGTTCCTTCAATAGTTCACTCAGTGGCAAACACTATGTAGTGAATAGTGAATGAGTTCAAAAGTGAACCATTCTGAACTCTAGGTTTTACCACCTTTCGATTTGATTTAATTCAGTTTGGTTTAGTTCGTTAAATTCAGTTCCATTCAGTTTGATTTGATTCAGTTTGGTTTAGTTCGTTAAATTTAGTTCCATTCAATTTGATTTGATTCAGTTTAATTCCTCTTGATTCTGTTTGTTTGGGTAAGGTTCAAATCAGTTTCGGTTCGATTTGAATTGGTTAAATTCTGTTCAGTTCAGTTCAGTTCAGTTCAGTTTGACTCACTTTGACTCAGTTCCAGCTATTATTTGCAGTTTGTGGGATTAAAGTTAATCCAGAACTTGAACCAGAAATAAAAAAAGAATTCCCCTTTCTATGTTCCTCTCAAAGCTTCTTTGTCTTGCTCTGAGGGACTTTGCCCTTGTGTCTCTCGACTTTCACCGGGAATTCTGTAAAGCTGCCTTGTGACAATGTCTTTCATGAAAAACGATATACAGATCAAATTAAATTTAATAAGCATCTTGGAAGCAAATTACTTTTGCGTTAGATTTGCATTAACTTTATTGCCAGGCAAATGTCACTTGTGTTTAGTGTTACTGCAGCTTGAGAGAACATTACATGCCGGACTTCAATACAAACAATAAAAATAACACAATACTTCTGACTTTTTGACATTCGTTATTTTAATTGTAAACAATGATTTCATACGGAGCAAAAAAATGAATGAATTATTTATATTATTCAATCAAATTCTATATAAGCCCTCCAAAATCTAAGCATTTTAATCACAACCTATAGACTGATGACTCACTGTTACATCCCTAACCAGCACAGTAACCAGTGGTCACATGTCATTACAGCTGAACTCTGCTCTTCTCTGCTCTTCTCTTCTCTTCTCTTCTCTGCTCTTGTCTTCTCTTCTCTTCTCTTCTCTTCTCTGCTCTGCTCTGCTCTTCTCTTCTCTACTCTTTTCTTCTCTTTTCTGATACAGTAGGCAGATTATCCAGGAATGTTTTGTTCAACACTAAAAATACATTAAAGCATCATTCTAATGGTTGTAATTCCTCTGCACTAGTTTTGGGATATTAGACTCAACTGCGATAGATTTTACGAATATACAATAAAGCAGAGGTGTCTGACTCCAATTTTGGAGGGCCAGTGTCCAGCACACCCTAATTCCCCTCCTTAAACACAATCTCTAAACCTGGCAATCACAGGTGTGTAGATTCAGGGGTGTTTATGCAGGGAAATCACCCACCTGTGTTGGACACTGGCCCTCAAATACTAAAGTTGGGCACCCATGAAATAAAGTATACGCCAATGCAAACTTTACAGGCTATTCTAAAACATTTAAACAGTCTTGTGTGTTATTTTACTGCGTATATTCCACTGCTGTGTGAGTAATCCTTCGCTCACATTTGTGTATTCATGATTTCCTAAGGAGATGTTTGCTACAGATTCATAATTGTCATTTTGAGGTCAGACATTGACACCCTCAAGGGTTAAGCAGTGCTTCAGTGGCACAGACAGTGTGCAGGCCTGGTGAAGAAGGTGTGGAAGTGTCTGGCAGGGTGAGAGTGCGCTGAAGGTCAGCCGGATGTTGCTGAGCATTCTTATAGGTGTCGCCTTATGTAATCCAGTTCCCGTCCTACTTCCATCCCTGGTGTTCCACTTTCTGGAGCAGTGGAGACTCCTGCCTGCATCACGGCCGACGTCACCCGCCTCTTCGAGCTCCTTCCCCACCCCACCCCTCCACCCCCATGAGCTTGTTGTTTAACTGAACCAAAATAAATTGCCTATGGTACCGGATGAATCACTCATCCCCCCCATCGTCTTCCCTCTCCAGCGCATACAGGACGTTTCTGAAGGGAGCTTCCGTGCTTTTCTCTCCGTTCCTCTCTCTTTCTTTTTTTCTTCGAGTAGGGCGTTTCTCCCAGCGCCCACACCGCTGTTCTCCTCTTGGCACTGCAGTGGGCCTGCCGTATCCGATTTGAGTCATGAAAGATAACAATAGATATACAATCATGTTGGCTTGATGACTGGTTTAACGAAAGTCATCCATTGGTATAGGACCCTTACATTTTGTGGAGGTTCTTTAAAGGGCCAACATCCTGCAGTCTCTTTTTGGTATGTTTTATCCATTGAGGTCTTCTTACAATGGAATGGGTGTCCCAAATAGTCATAATTCATTTTTAGATTTACATTTTTAGACCTTTATCTCACCCAATATGAAGGCTGTAATTGTTACTGTGCCTTTAAGACGGATGTAATTAATGACCTTTGTTCTGACTGACTGCCCTGCATTGTGCCCTCATTCAAAATGTCCATGTGCATAGGCGGAGCTGAAGGCTGAATAGGTGGATATATTTAAAGGGGTTCATTTGTTAATTCAAAACAGGCTGTTCTGCAGCGTGGTTTCCATCCATGCACAAGGGAGTTTTCAAACAAGCAAGAAAAGTTTGGCTTTGTGTGATATAAGCCATTTAATCTTCCACTCTTGTGATAAATGGACTAAAAGGTTTTATAGGGAATCGAATGGTTCTTCTAAATGTCACTCCAAAAAGGTTTTTTAAAATCCTTATTTATTTTTAGGAGCATGGTAGTGATTAGCCCTTGGCTGGGTTGTGGTTGTGCTAAATCAATGAACATTGTTCCGGTGGCCAGCTGTTAATGAATGCCCGGCTTGACGGTCGTGGGTTCTGTTTATAAGCGCTGATCAACCTCATTAGCCGCAACTGGTTTACCATGGTGGTCTCGTACGGTCCATTATCAGGACTGTTAAAGCATCATCTAGGCACAGCTCACAACTCTAATATAAATTGGTGATTGCATGCAATATCTTGACCATGCACTTCTCTCTTGGCTAGAAACATACTGATGATAATGACCACATTGATTTAAATACGTTTGAATTGGGTTACAATTGGATGTGGTGGTTGGGGGTAGCACTAGGAATCCTGAGTTTGGTGTAGTGTGGTGGTCTGCTTGTCCTGGCAGGGGATCAAATACCAGTCATATATTATGTTTACCATATCCTACACCAGCCATATGTTGTCTGGTACGCAGAACAAAGCGTGATTCGTTAAATCAGATTCAGAAAGCTTGACTGATCCAGTCATTGCTTATGCAACAACTGCACAGACACACAGGGACATAAACAGCTGATGGAGAGCAAATATGCTTTCAGTCTGAGCAGCTTGGTAGAGAAACTTGATCTTGACAAGAATCTCTAAGTCCCTTTATTTATGTATTTATTGGGGTTTTTTTTAATGATCATTCATTTGTTTACTCGTATTTTTTAGTTTATTTCTTTATTTTCGGTTGTTTTCCACATAGACATATATGGTTTCCCACGTGATCTACGTACAGTAAGCCTAGAGGTCGAAGCGAACTCGGCGCGCTTTGTTTTTCAAAACGCGCGAGTTAACCGAACCGCGTGCAGGCTGCGGTTGCGTCATCATTGCGTCATCGCTGTTTCGGTTGTATTAAAAAAAAGTTTCAAAACCTAAAAAATTTTTGCCATTTTCGGCGGAAATATATATATATCAGAATCAGAATCAGAATCGTGTTTATTGGCCAGGTATATGCGCGGTCATATACAAGGAATTTGGTTCCGGTCAATGGTGTCTCTCAAGCACAACCATAAAAAACACAACAATATAAACAATCTAAAAACACAACAATATAAACAATCTAAATCTTATTTACAGAAAATACAGGATTATAGGATGAATACAACAGAGTGTACATAAAGTGCAGTTGCAGTCCTGAAGTGTGAGGCAGTGAGACAGTTCAACTGTTTAGGAGGGAGATGGCGAGGGGAGAGAAACTGTTCCTGTGTCAGGTGGTCCTAGTCATATACATATATAGGTCCTGGTCCTATACATATATTCATACATATTTGTATATTTATAAGTAGTATAAACATATTATAAATAATAAATTTGTTTATATTTATCTTTATATTTGTAAACATAAATTCATATTACGTCTTCATATTGTAGATTGTACATACAGTAATTGTCTATTATATTGCTCAGTATATCGTGATTTAAACCCAATTGTTGTGCAAGAAAATGTTGTTCAACAAAATAGCAGCAGGTTCTTGCACGGATCACAGTGTGGATGTGTGACAGAGGGAGGCCTTTTGGGATAGACTCCCTGCAACTGGCCTTGACTTTCTGGCCTTGATTGTTCATTTTAAGCCAGTGTTTGTATAGCTGTCAGAACAGACAACACACCCACTCCCGTTTGCGCCCCTGTGAGAGTCTTATGCATGTTGGAGGCTGTGTCAGGCTCTGAGATGGTTCTCTGTAAGGTGTGTGTCCCAGCAGCAGTGTGGAGGAGTCGGGGTGAGAGTGGAGGGGTCAGGGTGTATTCCGGAATCAGAGGCCCGGGACAGGCAGGAGCGTTTTTAAGTGTTTGATGCAGGTTTGCTGGAGAGGTGAGATATTATTCTCACACATCCACTCCAGCAGCCCTGCGGAGACAGTCTGACGCCCAGTGAGCCTTTTTACCCCCAGTTCCCAGAACAGCAGGAAGGGGGGCTGTAGACAGAACGGCTGTGGTCCCTCAAGCCAGCTAAGGTTGAAAGCAGAGATCCCACAAATAGCTTAGGCTACTTTCCAATATGATTCTGAGTCCGAGCTTTTTGGTGTTATTAAGTAGATAGGGACAAAAATCGAGCAATAAAAATAGAAACAAAAATGCAACACTAATAATTCTCTGTTATTATCTATTGTTACACTTCAATCATAGGAGCATTAAAACAATAATATCAGTTACTGGTTCATCAGTGGTTCATCAGTGCATTAAAGGGTCCATATCCTACATTTTGTGTTCTTTGTCCTGGTGTAAGGTCTCTTTATGACATTATGTGCAAACCAAAGTCTTGGTTTGTTTGTAAATGACCATTTCCAAACCTCTCCTTTAGCCTTAGAATGTAACTGGCTTTCTTTTTTGTTACCGTCTCTTTAAGACTAAAATATGTAAATGTAAATGATCTCTGTTCTGATTAGCTGCCTTGTATGGAGCCTTATTTAAAAAGCAATCCAGGCTTAAACACTCCTTATAACTTCAGTCTAAATGGGTGACATAAACTGATATAAGCTGAATGGGCAAATTCGGCTCCGGAAAAAATAAGAGACCACAGCCAAAATGTTCAATTTCTCAAGTTTAGTCTTTTATTGGTGCAAGTATTGAACTGAATAGCTTTGCCTGAACTTTTAGGAACTGCTGACAGTATTTCTCCTCATTTCCAAATAAAAATATTATCCTTTAAAGCCTAATTTTAAAGGAAAGGACAAAAGAAAACAAATCTCTTGTTCACTCTTAAACAAAATGGCAGTAATTACCTTTGACGAACATCTACTAGTGTTTTACCATCCAACTGGTCACGTTGTGAGGGGAGAGTGTTGATTACAGCAGTGTTTTTATACTTTTCCTCATTAAATAAGATGTGATTCAGGTGATCACTAATCAGTACTTCATAAAGCCGAATGAGGTGCTTGTGTAGGAATTTAACAGACACTAGCATGGAATGGTTCTAATACTCATAGAGATGCTGATTTAAAAATAAATAACAGTGGTCTCTTATTTTTCTCCAGAGCTGTACATGTATATGCATTTTTATATGTATATTAAAAAAGCAAAGAAATTCAGTTTAACTGTGTGCCCTGTTTAAAGCAGATCCAGACAGTTTGGCTATGAAGTAGAAATGGAATGAAGAATGCTGATCAGACTCTTCTTTACTGTCTTCATAAAGATATGAAAACTCAAAAGCTGCACCCAGATCAGCGCTCTCAGTGGTTATGTGGCCTCTAGACTGACATTATTTCCAGAAGCTGTCAGGCTGAAGCAGATTTCACACACTCAGAGAGTGTGTCTGCGGGGCCTTCAGCTCTTCCAGCATAGCTTCTGACAGGAACACACAGGCCGCACTAAGAATAACCCCTCACACTCACACACTCGCAGCCTAATCTAACACGTTTCAGGACGTGCCGATGTGTGTCAGCCCCAATTGTCCAGAACACACAGTAATAACACTGCGCCCACCCACCCAGGTCTGGTGTGTGTGAGTGTGTGTGTGTGTGTAAGACAGAGCGAGAGAGTGTGTGTGTGTTGCAGTGCTGACCTTCTGAAAGCTTACTGACAGCGGATGTCTAATTTTAGCACAATTCAACCCAGTTTTAGCCCAATTTCTCACTGACGATCATGATACTACTTTTAAAATAGGGGCCTGTTGTTTCTTTCTTTTCCTCAAGCCTGCTCGCATAGAATAGTTCCCTCTGTTCTGTCGGAACTACAAAGGGTCAGTCTGAACAAAAAACAACATGCTAGCCCACGATGGGTCGAAGGGTCTTACAACAATGATCTCATGCAGTGTTCAGTAGAGACAATACAAGAAAGGGACTATAAGAGTGCAGCATGATGTCACTCTCACTCACTCACGTCATGCTCACTCACGTTGACTCAAGAAATGACATGAGGTTTATTCATGAAATATGCAAAGATGCAATCATTTCGTTAAAAATGAACGGCGTGTTGTTGCCTTCACAAACCACTCCCTTACTTATGAGAACATAATACTTGAGAGAGAGAGAGAGGGAGAGGGAGAGAGAGAGAGAGAGAGAGAGAGAGAGAGAGAGAGAGAGAGAGAGAGAGAGAG
>JBBPCX010070098.1:0-10873 GCA_037974365.1 Hydrocynus forskahlii | reverse complement strand
GCCCATGTCGCTGTTACTTAGCCACGACCTCCTTGAAATAAGCGTGCACGCGCATGATAGATGTAAAGACGCGGCGTCCAGCAGTTCAGCAGCGTGAACAGCGGAGGGGGGCCTCTCACGCTAAAGGGCTGAATCGGCTACAACACCGGATCGCACGTCTCACCTCCCTCCTCACTGGGCAGGCAGCAGAGTGGGCTGCAGTGGTCTTGAGCTGTTCTATGCACCGCCTATTATGAGGGTTTATCTGCACGAATGAAAAATGAGCTGGCTGGTCACAAACTGCCATCGACCTTCGAGGGGATGGTTCAACTTGCCATCTGGGTGGATCTGCGCCTCAGCTCGCTCCCCAGGCCTGCACCCCAAACCAGCCTCCACTGCCACGTCCACGGCTCGACCATCGCCACCACCCACCTCAGAGGCCCTCTGTCTCCGAGCCGGGAAACCCATGCAGCTTGGACACACCTTCCTGTCAGCTGCGGAGAAGGAATGTCGCTATCGTGAAGGCCTTTGCGCCTATTGTGCCTCCCCCGATCACCATCAAGCTGTCTGCCCTCTCTGCCCCGGAAACAGTCAGACCAGGTGAATAGGGGGAGGAACTCACCTGGTCCGCTTGCTGTCACCTCCTGCCTACCAACCGTTTCACATCTCACCATACAGGTAGGTCTCCAACTGGGCCACCAACAGATCATGACCACTGCTTTCGTTGATTCAGGGGCTGCTGGGAATTTAATTGATCGGGCTTATGCTGCCCAGTTGGAAATCCAATCTGAGGTATTATCTCAGCCAGTCCACATCACTGCCGTAGATGGTCACCAAAAGGACCCAGGTCATCCAGATAACCTTTGATGACCACGCTGAGAAGATTCAGTTCTTTGTCACTCGTCTCTCAGCACCCCCCATCATCATGGGGCACCCCTGGTTTCTGAAACATGATCCTTTAATTTCCTGGAGTCAACATAAAGTTCTCCAGTGGGGTCCGACCTGTTCCCAGGTGACGGCTGAGACATGCTCAGGGGCAACGGCTGAGACGTGCTCCCCGCGGCTGTCTGTACTCTCTCCCCAAGGGGGAACAGAGGGCCATGGAGGAGTACGTAGCCGAGGGTCTTCGTAACGGCACCCTGCGACCATCATCATGGTTCTTCTTCGTAAAGAAAAAAGATGGGGGTCTCCGCCCCTGTGTCGACTATCAGGGGCTTAATAGCGTCACAGTCAAGAACCGTCATCCACTCCCTCTCACTAACACTGCCCTGGATGCCCTCTCTGGTGCCAACATCTACACCAAACTGGACCTGCGGAGTGCCTCTAACCTGGTCCGCATCAGAGAGGGTGACGAATGGAAGACAGCCTTCATAACCCCCACCAGCCACTACGAGATCTTGGTTATGCCATTTGGCCTGTGTAACAGTCCGGCTGCCTTCCAAAACTTCATCAATGACGTCCTCCGTGACATGCTGGATAGGTGGTGTTTTGCTTATTTAGATGATATACTCCTCTTTTCCAAGACCGAAGAGGAGCACAACCAGCATGTCAGAGCAGTTCTACAGAGGTTGCTGGCCCACCAGTTGTTCAGTAAGTTGGAGAAATGTGCTTTCCACCAGCACACCACATTCCTATGCTTTGTGATCTCCCTGCAGGGTGTGGCCATGAATCCCCAGAAGCTGGAGGCTTGACCCCTACCCAAGACGCTTAAACAGTTGCAACACTTTCTGGGGTTCACTCATTTCTATAGGCGATTTATCCAGGGCTTCAGTTCGACTGTGGCACCTCTGACTGCTCTCACCAAACCCACTCCAGGACCCTTCCCTCTCAACCCATCAGCCATCAAAGCCTTTCATGCCTTATGTCAATAGTTCCCATCAGCTCCCATCCTTCTTCACCCAGATCCAGCCAAGCCGTTCGTTGTTGAGGTGGACGCCTCCGATGTGAGCGTAGGAGCCGTTCTCTCACAGCGAGGTCCAGACCAGAAACTGCATCCCTGCAGTTTCTTCTCTAGAACATTTTTATTTTTATTGCATGCAACACGGGATACATGGAGATATACATTAAACCCCCCCGTCCCCGTTCATCGTACATTCTATTCCGTTTATTATTACCACTATACACCTGCATGTATAACAGCCTGTCCTGTATACTATCGTACATACGTCTATTAATACAATATACCACTTTCTCAGAGACCCCCCTAAATCCTTGCTTCATTAGGTGTAATAGCTGGTCTGAACCAGATGATAACGGGGGACTAAAGGAGAATGAAAAGATATATACATACATATACAGTCATCCCACTTATATGCATAAATTTAACATTAAGAGGAAATAAAAATAAATAAATAAATAAATACAAAAGACTGGATACATGAAACAAATAAATGTAAAATAGATAAATATAATAAAAAGAGGTGTTTAGGGCTCAATTATTTGTGTTATCGGTTTCCATTTAGTCTTGAACATTTCTAGTTTCAGTTGTAGTATTGCTGTAGTTTTTCCATAATGTAGACCTTTTTTACTCTGTCTCTCCAATGCATGATGCTGGGGGGTTGTGGCTTCAGCCACAAGGTTGTAATCCCTTTTCTTGCTATCAAGAGCAGAACTCATAACAAATATGTATAATCTTGAATTAACAGATCCTCAGGCAATATCCCCAATATGTACAATGTTGGATTGAGGGGTAAGTCAATACCCATGACTCTCTTTATTTCCTTTTGTACACCTCTCCAGTAGTTTACAATCTTTGGGCAATCCCAGAATATATGAGTGAAGTCACCCACCGCCCCACAGTTCCTCCAGCATAAATTAGAGGTTTTATTGTATTTTGAGGTGATGATCGGGGTGTTAAAATAGCACATTTTCACCTTCCAATCAAATTCCCTCCAGGTTGGACTGTTGGTTCATTTATGTCCTGACCTGAATGTTTCCTCCCAGTCATCATCTGTTATCACAATATTCGCTTCCAGTTCCCATTTTTCCTTTACATCCATATTATTATCCTTGGACTCACATTGTAGTGCCTTATACATCTTTGAAATCAGACCCTTTTTTGATTCCCCCTTTGTAAATGACATAAACAATTCTTCAACTTTTGTCGGTTTCTCAGATATTTTTTCCCACTCACTATGATTCTGGATGTAATGCCTCAGTTATTTATGTTTATAAAATATAAATATTTCTAAAAATATTTATAAAAATCCTTATTTGGTCATTCAAATGAGTTGTTCAAATGACTTCAGAATTGGTCCCTTAAATATTTGTGTGATGAATATTAATCCTATGTTTGTCCATTTCTCAAAACCTGTGTATATAGTACATGATACAAAGTCTGGGTTTTTAGCAATTTTTGTAGCCTTACTCACCGAGCTTGATATGTTTAATTTCTTTTGTATTGTTGACCACATTTTCAGTGTTTCTTTAATCCAAACATATTGAATTTTAAAGTTTTTTTGTTCTGCTCTTGTTATAAAGGGCAGAGTTTCTAAAGTTGCCTTTGGACAGACTCTCTGTTCCATTTCCACCCATATCGTATCTTTATCATTAGTTATCCACAGAACAAGAGCTTTAAATTGGGCTGCCCAAAAATAATTCCTCAGATCTGGTAAATTTAATCCTCCCTTATTCTTAGGGGCTAGGAGCGTTTTATATTTAATTCTTGTCTTTTTGTTTTGCCATAAAAACTTTGACACACTTTTGTCCAGTATTTTAAAGGTAGAACTAGGGATCCTAACTGGAAGTGACTGGAACAAGAACCAAAGGCCTTGGCAATACATTCATTCTAATTATTTCTACCCTCCCACTTAGAGTCAAGGGTAGGACCTCCCATCTATCTAAATCCTTCTTAATCTCTTTTATCAACATTCCATAGTTTGCCTCGTACAACAGTGAGGCACAATAAGTAATATTGACACCTAAGTATCTTAGCCCTTTGACAGTCCATTTAAAATTCACCTTTTCTTTCAACTTTGCTGGACATTTACCTGAGATCATCATAGCAATAGATTTGTTTTCATTTGTCAGATATCCTGAGAGTCTCCCATATTCTTTAAGATTCTCTAATAGAGCTGGTACCGATAGGGATGGGTTTCCATAAGTACTAGTAAGTCATCCGCAAACAGTGATACTTTATGTTCCACCCCCCCATCATCCCTTATTCCCTGTATTTGGTTATTTGCTCTTATTAATTTGGCCAATGGTTCAATACTTACAGCAAATAGCAGAGGACTCAAACAGTCACCTTGTCCGACCCCTCTTTTGAGATAGAAATCTGAGCAACAGCCATTTACTCTGATCCGTGATTTAGGTTCTTTGTAAATTATCTTTACCCATTCAATAAAATTCTGGGAAAACCCAAAAGCAGATAATGCCTGGTATAAAAAATTCCATTTCACTCTGTCAAAGGCCTTTTGGGCATCTAAACTAAGCATCATAGAAGCCTGGGGTTTGTCTCTTATACTTGATGTTGTTTGCTCCCTGTCTACCTGTCTACCCCGTTTGATCAGTTTTAATTAATTTGGTTACATGTTTCTGCATTCTTTTTGCCATTATACTTGTTAAGATTTTCAAGTCATTACAGAGTAAACTCACCGGCCTATATCCTTCACATAGAGTTGGATCTTTCCCTTCTTTATGTAGAACTGATATAATGGCTTCAGACCATGATTTGGGTGGGTCCCCAGATGATAGAGCATAATTGAAAACCTTATATAACACTGGTGTTATTTCTTCCCTAAAACTTTTATAAAACTCTCCTGGGAACCCATCCCTCCCTGGTGATTTATTATTTCTAAGGGTTTTTATAGTATCCATTATTTCCTGTTTAGAAGTCATTTCACCTGCCTCTTTGGCTAGCAATGCTGGTAAGTTTATTTTTTTAAGGAATGTTTGAGTTTCACCATCATTGAGCTTAGTTTCTGAGTCATCATATAGTTTTTTGTAATAATCTGCGAACACTTCTGCTATTCCTTTGGGTTGCACCAAAATCTGTTTAGATGTGGGGTGTTGTATTTTTGGAACTATTCTATTAGTTTGAACCTTTCTGATTTGAAATGCCAATAAACGACTAGCCCTATTACCCATTTCATAAAATCTCTGATTTGTAAAACGCAGGGATCCTTCTGCTTCAGTTGTTAAAAGCTCATCCAATTTGTCTCTTGTTCTTTTCAACTCACAAGATACAGACTTATCCATTTTTCTTTTATGCTCCCTTTCCAGTTCCTTAATGTTATTCTCTAGTTCTTCTTGTTTCTTAAGTCTCGCTCTTTTCAGCCTAGATGATACTTCTGTTATTCTCCCACGTATCACTGCTTTCGTGCCTTCCCACAATATTGATGATGATACTTCACCATTATCATTTATTTGGAAGTATTCCATCAAATCTTCCTTTATCTCTTTTACTACACTTTTGCTGGCTAGGATCAATACATTCATTCTCCAGTATCTGAAAATTGGTTCATTACCCAGATCTACACTTAGTGTGATAGGTGCATGGTCACTTATAGTTATATTTTCTATCCCACACGTCAATATTTTGTGTATATGCTGTTGTGATACATAAAAGTAATCTATCCTCGAGTAACGGTCATGTAGATTTGAATAAAATGTGTAATCTCTCTTCTTTGGATTATTAACCCTCCAGACATCAGTAAGGCCCAGTTCCTTAGCTACATTGTTTAATACTACAGATTTTCTTGTGCTCAGTCCGTGGTCTGGGGGAAACTTATCTAATATACCATTTTGCACCGTATTGAAATCCCCCCCCTATCAGTATCGTACCCTTTGCATCACTAGTTATGACTTTAGCAATCTGTTTGAAGAACTTCTCTTTTTCCTCATTTGGGGCATATACATTTAGTATTGAGATAAACATGTCCCCTGTGGATCCCACAGTCATTACATACCGTCCCACGTTGTCCTTTTTCAACCTTGAAAGGAGTACCTTTACTAATTAAAATGGCTACCCCTCTTCTTTTGCCATATGAGGCCGGGAATACCTGGTTTACCCATTCTCTTTTTAATTTTCTATGCTCAGTCTCCGTCAAGTGTGTCTCTTATAATAAGGCTATTGAACACTGCATTTTTTTCAGTTGGCTCAGTATCTTCCTTCTCTTAACGGGGTGGTTCAGACGGTGTACAGTATATGATACTAGATTTAACTTATTCATAGCCTCTCTAGAAAATTTAACCCCACACAGCAATGTTACGGAGTAGGGGACCATGAGTTGTTGGCCATCAAGTGGGCTCTAAAAGAGTGGCATCACTGGATCCAGGGCGGCGGTGACCCATTCATGGTCTGGACTGAAACATCAGAACCTCATTGCCATCCGTCAGGCCAAACAGCTTAACCCCAGGCAGGCGCGGTGGGCATTGTTCTTTGAACAGTTTCACTTCCATCTATCTTACCATCTGGGGTCCAAGAGCACCAAAGCTGACGCACTCTTCCGACAATATCAGGCGGAGAGTCCCCAGACAGACCCTGCGCCTGTCCTGTCACCTCAGCTCATCCTGGCTCCTCTCTGGTGGGGGTTGGAAGACAGAGTGCACCAGGGGCACACCTTGGAACCACCACCAGTGGAGACGCCTTCAGAGAGACTGTTCTTTCCCGCAGGACTTTGCCAGGATGTCCTCCAATGGGCCCATTCCTCTGCCATCGCAGGACACCCAGGCTTCTCCAAGACCTTCACTCTTCTCTAACAAGCCTTCTGGTGGAAAACAATAAAGACAGACACCAAAGACTTTGTCCAGGCTTGTGATACCTGCGCTCAATCAAAAACTGTAAACACTGTGGCTGCCGGAGAGCTCCAACCTCTTCCAGTTCCTCGCCAACAATGGTCACATATAGCCCTAGATTTTGTGACCGGCCTCCCTGACTCCATGGGAAATAATACAGTCCCCACCATTGTCGACCGCTTCTCCAAGGCCATGCACCTGGTGGCTCTGACCGGATTCCCCACAGCTAAAACCATTGCTGAGTTGGTCATCAAGCATGTAGTCTGCTTGCATGGGTTCCCCAAGGACATCGTCTTGGACAGTGGGCCCCAGTTCATGGCAAAGTTCTGGTGGGCCTTCTGCCGTCTGATCAATGTCTCCACCAGCCTATCCACAGGTTACCATCCTCAGACTAATGGTCAGACAGAGTGGTCCAACCAGCAACGGAGCGCTTCCTCCGATGCTTCGTGGCTGATCGTCAGCGCTCCTGGGCTCGCTATCTCGTTTGGGCAGAACTCTCTCATAACCTTCTCACCTCCTCGGCCACCGGGCTCAGCCCATTCGAGGTATGCAACAGATTCCAACCCCTGGTGTTCGAACATCAAGAGCCAGAGGTTGATGTACCATCAGCCCAACAGTTGGTCCGCCAGTGGTGGCGGATGAGGACTTGGGCCAGGGAGTCCATCCAATGTTACACCCAGCAACATCGCCGCTGGCACTCGTCCTGGAGGGTGCCGGCAATTGTACCATGTTGGTGACAGAGTCTACCTCTCCACCCGAACATTCACCTGCACACTGAATCCAAGAAGCTGGCTCCACAATTCATCCGACCCTTCAAGATCACCAAACGCATTAACTCTGTCACCTTCCAGCTCCAGCTGCCAGCCTCTCTCAGGATCCATCCCATTTTTCACATGTCACAGTTCAAACCTGTTTTTTTTTCTCTTCTGTATACACAGACTCCGGCTCCCCCTCCGCCTTGGATCATTGATGGTGGTCCTGCCTACACGGTCCGGCGGATCCTGGATTTGCAACGCGTGGCACCCAGTACCTCACTGACTGGGAGGGCTACGGCCCGGAGGAACAGTTCTGGGTCCCCGGCCACTTCATCTTGGACCCCTCACTCATCCAGGAATACCGTCATCGGGTATCCTCCCAGCCGGGTCCATCTGGTGACTGTGCTGGAGTGTCACACGCACCAGGTCACGTGACATCACTAGGCATCGGAAGTAACTCCAGTCTAGAGTATATAAACAGGAAATAGGTGACATCCTGCACACAGACATTGGAGTTTTGTGCCCAGCTCATTCTCCAGGTCATCTCTCTGTACTGTGAGTACTCTGTTCGTCAGAACATTCTTTATATACCCTTTCTGAGTGCGTGTGAGAAAGCATGTTCCTTGGTGGGAATCTCTACTCCTCTGTGGAGCGTTCTCAGAATAAATCACGTAGTTTACCGGGTCTTTCGTGTGTTTCCACGACTGGGCTCATCCACTACGCTACAACTGGGCAACTTTCAGTCATTCAGGTCAGTCTCTGTGACAGTATATACTTTTTTTATTTTAATTCAACGGAGCTGGATTTTTTGTGTTGTGTGAATAGAAACGTCTGAGACATTCAAGATGCCATACATATTTTTTTATTACAACAATATTTTTTTGTGTGTTGTTCATATGAAAATTCTTATGTTCAAATTTCAAAGTTTTAAAAATATGTTCAAGAATAAAAGCTTGTACTTAGTAAAACAACAGTAATATTGCATTTGCCTTTGATAATCTGGTAATTAAAAATGGCTGTTTATTTGTTATAGCAGGGGGGAATCATTTTGCCTGGTCCCTGCCTGACCTATAGATGGATTAGTGTGCTCAGTATAGTACCTGGGAATTACTGTTTATACATTATAGCCAGGGAACTATTTTGCCCGCGCTCTGGGCCAATCGGTTTCCCCTGTATATTAGCAATAAGAGTGGTATATCAGAGAGTATTTCACTGTGAATATCACATAGACAATTAGACAGATTAGTTTGCTTCACGTAGTGCCTGGGAATTAGTTAATGTGTTATAGTAGGTGAAAAAAATTTTGCCTGGCCTCTGGGCAAATTGTTTTTTTCCTGTATATTCGCATTAGGAGTGGTGAACTGGTACGGATTTCACAGACAAAAATGACATAGACCTATAAATGGACAAATGTGCGTAACTTGGCACTTCTTAATCACTGTTTGAGTTTTAGAAGGGAAAGCCAATTGTATGGCCTCTGGGCAAATTGGTTTTCCCAGTGTATTTGCAATAGGACTGGTGTATTAAAAAGTGTTTTCCTTTCAATATTACACAGACCAATAGACAGATCAGTTTGCAAAGTCTAGTAATTAGGAATTACTGTTTGTGTTTATGAAAAGGCAAGCATGTTTCTCGCAACATTAATAGTGAATTGCTAGGTATTTCACTGTCAATATAACATAGATACATAGATAGATCAGTGTATCCAATCAATACTTAAAAGAAATAATAAAATAAAACAAATAATCAATAATAATACTCAAGGGTATATATAAGGGTATACACAAGGGTATATATAAACAGGAGACAAATAGAATCTTGGTTACCTGACGTTTAAAATGTGTATTCTGAACGGAATATTTAAGTATATAAAAAGGCAGCAAAACTTCAAAACTCTGAATTAAATTCACGAAACTGTACCATCTGGCGTATTGATTTCAAATTGCATTTTAAGGGGAAACATAGGGAAACTGAATTGCCCGGAACACCCGAACACAGGAAAAGCCAGCAACGTCAGGGACTCGCTCATGTGGCCATGTTTCAGTAAAGCAAATTAAAGTGCTCTCACGAAATTCCACATTGTGTCTGACTCGTGCCATGAGGTCCTCCATTTTGTTGTTCAGTCCATCCTCTCTTGGTCTTTCCCCTCCATATCTCTGAGGGGATGTCCGAGAGGACCGTGCTGTGAGGTCGCTCCCCTTAGCTGCCTTAGCAGCCAGTGTACAGCCCAAACAAAGAGCCGTAAACAAAATAAACGCAGAAATAACTCTCTCTACCCACATGTTTTAGAGAGGGCACAGCCTAATACTACTACATTGAGTGGAAAAAAATGTTGAAAATAAATATCAATGTTAGGTATGAATCAATAAAGAATCAGTGTAAAGCTCGTTATGCTTCACATAATTCAAAAGGCAAGATATGGCTAGCACCCCTATGCATTCTTCCCGCGGTTATGTCAACAAGATTTTGCTCAGTGCTAACGTTAAAAACATGGGACGTCTGGTGCTACTCCTAACATTATGCATTCAACACTATGTTAGTAAATTTTGTTATGTAGATTCAAAATACCTTAAAGGTAGCTGGCGCTCAGTACTTCAAATCCACACTGAATTACATCTTTGTCGGGAAAGCTGATTAACGCATGTGACTGCCAGTTTCTCATCATTTTGAGATGACTAAGTCGAAATTTCGAGTTATTATGTCATTATTTTGAGATATTAAGTCGGAATTTTGAGATATTAAGTCGGAATTTTGAGATATTAAGTCGGAATTTTGAGATATTAAGTCGGAATATTGAGATAACTAAGTGGAAATGTTGAGATGTTATGTGGAAATTTTGAGATAACGAAGTGAAATTTTGAGATAACGAAGTGAAATTTTGAGATGGTTGAAATTTTGAAATAAGATGAAATTTTGAGATATTAAGTAATTATTTTGAGAAAAATTATATATATATATATATTACCAGGCAATTACCAAACAATTTTTTTACATCAAATGGCAACAGAAAAACAAAAGTGCTGTTATTGAATGTAATGCCCAATTTTTCGAAGATTTGGCTGCCACAGATTATCACTGGTTAATGTGGATTATTCAGTGGAAAGCAATAATCACAGCCAGCAGTAAATCCACATTGAACTAGTGCTTAAGTTCTATAGATACAAATATAGACATCTTGTACCAAATAGTCCTATTGGATTTGTCGGTAACTTTATACAGGACAAAAAAACCTTCTACCTCCATTGATGACAGAGAAAGTAAAAATACAAATGCAAACACTAAGAAAAAGATGATACAATGGCAATAAATGAAACTTTTTTAGTATTCTGAAGAATGTTTGATGTAAACAGTGGTAAAACTGGTCTACAAGCCACAAGAATGACTGGACTCTCCAGCAGGCC
>JBBPCX010070097.1:0-10874 GCA_037974365.1 Hydrocynus forskahlii | reverse complement strand
CTCTCTCTCTCTCTCTCTCTCTCTCTCTCTCTCTCTCTTTCTCTCTCTCTCTCTCTCTCTCTCTCTCTCTCTCTCTGAACCTGACAGGTGTCCTCTCTCTCTCTGTGAGGGAGTTGGAGGACCTGAGGCTGAAGCAGGTATGTTAATGCAAACCCAGTGAGTTCACCAATATCTGCTGTAACTGAGGTTCTTCTCTCAGTTATTCCTCTCCTCCCACACCTCACTTCAGTGAAAGTTCACCTTCACCAAAAACTCACATAAAACCTGCAACCATCTGAATCATTCTGACTGATCTGTCTGCTTCTGAAAAAAATGTAATCCTGCCTTACACTCATACTAGAGAGTCAGAGAGAGAGAAAGAGAGAGACAGACAGAGAGAGAGAGACATCCTTTATGTATGCCTATAACCTTATGTGCTCCACCACATCCAACAGGTACCATCCCATGCATTACAACAAATTCTTACTCTCATCGTCCCGTGTAAAGTGGCACACCACACAGTGTGAACAAAGCATTTAACCCATTCACCAAGTGAGGCAGTGGGCAGCCACCAATGCAGCACCCGGGGAGCAGTGTGTAGTGACGGTACCATGATTAAAGGGTACCTCAGTGGTGCCACTGGCAGTCTGGGGATTCGAACCCTAAACTTTCCGATCGCAGGGAAGGCCACCAGCTGCCATAGTGTGATCCACTATGTTCTATATCTTCTTTGTGTCCCACATTGTTCTTTATCTACCATTAGGGGTGTAACAATGCAATGAAATATCACAATGCAAAAATATGACAAGATACATTTTAGAGAGTAAGCATTCTACAAATTATGACATTTGTTTAAAAAGTTCAACCAACATCCCTGTCCAGAACATTTATATCATACATCACCCCCAAGTCCAGCTCTAGTTTCATTAGGAAATTGTGTAAGAAGTAAATACAGTCAGTACAATAATTTTCCATAATTCAAATTGCACTCTAAATGTTGTGAAAATATTAATTTCAGTCCTACTTGTTTGAAATATAATGAGCTTATCAAATTGTGTTAGTTAAATATATCGTTAGATCTGCAATCCTGTGTGTTCCATCATGTTCTACATCCACCATTCTGTATGGGTTCCACCATGTTCTACATCAACCCATCATATATATATTTAATATATATATACATATATACTCTGATACCTACTCTACAGTCCTGTGTGTTCCACCATGTTCTATATCTACCATGCTCTTCATGTTCCACCAACACATCCCTCTCTGGACCACGCCATGTTCTACATCTACCAACTTATGTGTTCCACTATGTTCTGTATCTGTCCTCTACATGTCCGACTCAGTGTCACATCTACCATCCTGCGTGTTCCTCCATGGTCTACATCCATAGTTCTGTTTGTGTTCCACCATGTTCTACATCAACACATGTAGTTCTGTATATATTTAACCAGATACATACTCAACTACCTGGAGTGGTCCCGAGAAGGATGGGATCTATATTTATGCCTTGGTTCATCTCAGTGTTTCGCTCTCACGCTCTTTAATAGTTTCTTCTTTCAAGTCTTGGTTCCTCTCAGTGGTTCTTCCTCATGCTCTAAAAGAGTTTCTTCTTGTGAGTTTTGGTTCCTCTCGGTGTTTTTCCCCCAAAAGGTCCTTTTGGTGTTTATTCCATTTTGGGTCTGCACTCAGATTCTTGGAAGGTTGCTTTAGGGCAATAGTGGTTGTAAACTGTGCTGAATTTATAAATGTGGCTTTCTGACAGCAGACAACTGACGTTGAATTTCAGTTCGGACCCAGTTATTGGTCTGTCTGTGCTGCAGTTTAAAGTTTGTTAACACACCTGAGTGGAGTAAGCGCATAAGGGACCCCAGTGATAACACTGTATTGGCTACATGAGCTCCATCATATTTTTTTTCCTCTGTATTTATCTGTCCTCTTGGACCTGCGTGAGGCTTCCATCACTCTTCTATGTCTCCTTTGGTAGTCAACAGTGAAGCAGTCAGACAAAGCAAGAGCACCATGCCTCACGTCTCCGCGGCTCATATTCAAGGCCGAAGTACATCAAAAATAAAGAAGGAAACACAAAAAAAGATGATAGCCAGGCTGTTTCCAGGCAACGGTTGTCCTGGTGTAGAGATCCATGGCCACTGGAGAGTCCTTCCCAGTAACCCTCAACTTCATCTAACTTGTTCTGTCCTCCTTCACTTTCTGCTGAGAACATACTGAGTGGACTTTATTTATCAATTGGCTCTTCAGCCAGCGCTTCTCAACACCAGCCATGAATTATACATTTGCTGCATTCCTCAAGTTAAATTATGAATTAAAAACTTCACGCTGGAGAAACTCCTACAAGCTGGGATAACTTGGCTAGCATGTCAGAATTTCAAGGTTCAGTGACACAGTAAAGGCACATAGATCTGCTTGTCTTGTTATATAATAGTGGGGACAGAAATCAATGCTTTTGATCAATGAAAATCCAGCTCCAAATTAGTCATTCATTTATTCACGATTCATTAGTAATTAGCAATAACAGTAATAAAAACAATAATTGCACAAAAGAACTAATAAAGAACACAAAAATAATAATTAATGGATTCATTTACTGACTTGCCCATTGCAGATACCCTACAGTTGACTTTTCAGATGAGATTCTTTTTTGTTTCCGTACAGTATTACATAAGGTTCCTTGACTTGTAACAGTGTAACAAGTAGTGTTAGCATTAGTGTTATTGCTTAATTTATTTGAACACATGCAAACCAACAAAATATTTCAGTGGATCACAGTCATAAAGTCTTGTCTTGCATTAGTTGAGACCTGGCACATCCTTTCCAGGCCGGTGTTCCACCTCTCTTCTAAGAGGCTCATAAGTGTGTTCCGAGTCTGCTTAAAAATAGAGCGGCCCCCTGGGGGGGGGGACATTACCCAGCCACACCGCTGGCTCTGTGGCCGCCGTCTCCAGACCACTCGTTTATTTAACTGGCGGGGAAGAGCAGCCGCGAGAAAGCCTGAGCACTGGCAGACAGATGCCTCTGGCCAAACGACTGTCACCCTCTCCTCCGCTCTCCTCCGCTCATTTCAGACATCATTCTGCCTTTCCGTCATTTCCAAACTTCAGATGTGTTCGGATTTTGATGTGGCACCACAGGCGGCTCGAATAAAAACACATCAGATCAAAGTGAGGCGCTGCACTAATTCAAACGCTCAAACGGCTGGGAAAGCCACCAGACATGAATGGTGCTGTTAAAACGCTGCCATATTCCTAGACCTGCGCCATTAAAGCACCATGGTGCCATTCCCCCTGTGAAGGCTCAGCATTGTGGGGGTGTGCCTAACTGCCGAGATTCAGGTTCTAGCCCAAGTCTTTTCTGAGGTTGAGAGCCTACAAGAAAAGAGTTGCAAGCAATCTCAATGGGAAATCAGCTCTTCTTCTTTCTCCCACTGCTGTGCAGCATATCCCTGGCGGTCCTCCCCCACATGGTCTACTGGTTCATGCCCCGTGCTGAGAGAGATAGGGGCGCATATATATATATATATATATATATATGTATACTGCTTGTTATGGAATGATAAACAAGCCCAATTATCTCCAATTATTAAAACAAGCCTCAAGTGAGTAAACCAAGCTTTTATTCTTGCACACTCTGCTCCTTCATGGACACTGTTCATAATAAACCAGAGCTATAATAGTCTTCAGTGTTTATGCATAACAGTGTCGTGACTGATTTATTAATGTCTTCATTAGAAAGATGGCCCTCACCATCCACTTTATTAGAATCCTACCATGCACTTGCACTCACTGGCCATTTTCTTACAAAGATCTACCTTGTGCTGCCCATCTCTCGCTGCACTGTTTATCCCCCCACCCTCCCCTTTACCCTATTCATCACTTTTCAGTTTCTGACCTCAAGATGAGTGGGTATTATTTGGATGGTGGACCATTCTCAGCACAGTAGGGACACTTACATGGTAGTGCATGTAAAACTTCTGGACATTTGAGAGTGATCCACCATCCAAAAATATCCAGCTAAGAGAGACTGTGTAGTCAGAAACCCCTGATTAGGGATGATAACACCAGCAAAGTGGAGTTACCAGGGAGAGATTTGTCCAAAAGTGACTGGGGATTATCTAATATCCAGGTAATTAGGCTTTGGTTCTTCTTCTTTCAGTAACGCATGTGTGAAATGCTGGAGAGCACCAAATGGCAGCAGAATCGCTCTGTGGGTGGCAGAGGAGTTATGTGTTCCATGCCACCATTTTAGCTCTAAATAGAGGTCCTCTAATGTGGGCAGTCAAAACAAGTACAAAAGCGTACGGATGAAGAGAAGGTCGACACGAAAGTGGAAGCAGAGGTTCTAACAGTTTCTTAAAATAGCCCTCACCCAAAGACTTCCCAAAGATGAATCTGCTGCTGCAATTAGAGCTGGCCGCTGTTACATGTATTCCTGAAATTGCATCAACCAACATGCTGGTTAATTAACACACCAGGGCTAGACAACATTTAAATACAAGTGCTTTATTTTCGTAATAATATATACACAATCAATCGAAAGGTGTTTGCAAGAGACACATGAAGCTGCAGTTCATTCCAAAACTAATGTGATGCGCTTTGGAAAATTGGTTAAGAAGAAACAGTTACACAGCGGATTAAAAATTATACTTTCTAGTGACCATGAGACATGAGATCATGATGCAGTGAGGCAGTCTAGACCCAGAAGATATGGGAGCTACAAAAATATAAGTGTATTTAGAGTTGCATAGGAACTGTACACATGCTCTTCACAGAAAGTGTCTTCATGTATTAAAATGGAACTTTATCAGTTTGGAGGAAATATAGTCAGAATAAGTCATGGATAATTAGGATTCTATGAGAAATCACAGTTGAGAAAAACTGTTATAAAAAAACATGTAGAAAAGACAATTTTTTTGCTCTGGAAACCAACACCCATTACACATTTAATGCATCTGAATTACTATGGCTTTCCCCCAGCCCTATTTGCCCTTAGGTATTTATTGTAGGAGTAAATCAGGGTTTGTATTAAACTGGGAAATGATGAAAGAGGAAGGAGTGGAAGGGGTGTGCTTTGGTAATGTTTGTGTAAACGCGGATTCAAGAACATTAAGGTCTACATTGGGGCGAGGGATCCAAATGTGAATTCGTTGGCAACGTGAAGCTGCTGCTAGGATGATAAAATGGTTTGACCAAATACGGCTGTTATTAGGGACAGAGGGTGAGTATGGACAGAGGACTGAGTATGTCTATCGTGCTCTGTTTGCTGGCATTAATACTGGGCAGGAGCTTTTATGATTGATGATATTTCAGTCAGTAGTGGCATTTTTCCAACTTCGATAAAAAAGATAAAGGATGCTGAGCGCACAGAAATGTTTACATGGTCTAACTTCATTAGTTGAACTGTTGGGTTCTTATCTGTAGGCAGCGGGATGCTGTAGACCATACTGGGACAAAATTGTTGGATTAACAAGGTAAAGACAGCCAAGAACAATGGACAGAAAAACTGCCAAGGTCTTTTAAACATCATATGGAAAAATGTCAAGTAGAAAAGAAAAATATTATTAAGTTTGGAATAAATAGATGTCTGCTGGAAAAGGGAAGAATAACACTGCGCGCAAAAAGGACTAATCTTCATTCGCAGAGCTTTGGAGTTACACACCAACTTGAGTAGTTTTAGCTGCTGGATGTTTTTAAAGGAGGACGGCCAAATTAAAAGATAAAGACTATAGGAGTAGTGTGAAACCATGCCTGAAGCCAAATGCCAACATTGCTCATTTTACCTTAAAAGTCTGTCCCGATTACCTTGAGGTTATGTACGTAAATTATGTACAGTGGGAGCCAAAAGTTTGAGGCCGCCAGTGAAAATCCTTCCATAGCAAGTGTATGAAACATTTCCATGAGTTTCTTACTGTTGCCCCTCTGCTGTAATAAATCCACAAGTTTGCAGATCAGATCCACCCGAGAGTCGTCTGAACACACACTTCACTGAAAGTAAAGGAAACATACACACACACACACAGAAGACCTTTCTGTTCAAAGGCCTTAACATGGTCAATGTCACAGACTTGCATCAGTTTAAACAGTGACCAAAATAGTTCAGAATCTTTTAGAATTTTACTGATCATTTTGTTTTTCTTTCTTGTAAATAAAAAAAAATCTAAATGGAAGAAATCCCGGATTTGGTCTCAAATGTTTGGCCCCCACCTTGAATTTGTATATATACATATATACACACACACACACACATATATATATATATATATATATATATATATATATATAAATTTGATATGAATTAGAGTACCCAGCAACTTCAGGCCATAGTGTGTGTCCTAGTCTGAAAGCTCAAAGAGCTGAAACAGAGTCCGGTTGAGTGTCGAATACTAATAATCAGCTGAAATAAGAAGGACTTTGTTATGCCAACATGTCCGATTTAAGGTTCAGAAAGAGTTCTTTATAAGGAAAGAGCAGTGATGAATCACATCAGGCAGCAGCATCACGCAGAACAAACCCATGCAGTCAAGGCCGCAATGAGGTTTCAGGGATTTTCTTGGCCGTTATGTTGACATATGGCAGAGGCTTTGTCTTGACACAATGATCTTTTATGCTTTTCCTCAGCGGTTAACCTTTACACTTACAAAGTTCTACCACTTCCCAGTAAGAAATCTTTGGAATTCAGCAGGATCTTGATTAGCATGTGCTGTCTGGAATTACAAGACTACAAACACGTCAGTAACTTCAAAATACAATGGTGACTAATCTAGAATCGATCTGAGCTCTACTGAAAGTGAGGAAATGAGGGAGAGTTAGAAAGGATAGGTGATGTGGCCGGGTCAGATGACCGGTGATTTAAAGTGAGAGCCCAGGGTTCAGTGAAACCCACACGGGCAAGACGCTCCGTACGGAACAAGCAAGCCGCTCGTCTCAGTCCATGTCCATACTGGCAAGTCCTCGCCCTAAACAGTATTGCGAATTTACTCCTTATTGTGAGTGGTGACGTTTGGCCTTTATTTTCCTCTATTGCACATCCCCTTCCCCCCTTCCCCTCCCTTCTCCTGCGACTCCAGAAAAACAGACCTGAGGTTTTACCCACAGTCTGGCACTGCGCGGTTAGAGACTTCTACCACTGTTCCCAGCTGAAATCATCTCCGCCGCCAAACACCAGGAAGAAACCAAGAATGGTGGAGAAGATGACGCCATTGCCCGCCATCACCAGTCCACAGGCTCCCCACTTGATCTGTTGAAAAGTCATTCAGAGAGTTTTGTTTCAGTTTCATCACCTTCCCCAAAATATAGCTGTCCAACACAGACATGCTGATGTAGCTAAGATGGAAGTTCATATTCCACCGATTAGCATTATATACTCTAAAGGCCCTAAATTTCAAACTGTTTGTGTTACGTAACCTTGATTAAATAACCGATCCGACCGCACAATCAGTTAGCTGAGCACCAGTTGCTAAGTAACTACTTGCTTTACGGCGCATGGAACCATTTACTTACTGATATTCTACTTCAGCTCATAAAAAAAAAAACTAAATACATTACAGATCTCTATAAGATGTGAAATGCTTCACAGAACTGAACTTACTTGCGATGATACACTCCCTGTCACGTTATGTTGCTTAAATAGACTTGCTCATGTTATGTCTGCATGAAATATTATCTGCACAAATGGACAAATATACAGACAAAATTGAGGCTTCCAGGTGGGCAATATGGTATAAATGTAATGTGGCCAGCATCACATTATTTAGCTTTTAGAGTTTAGAGGTTTGATCCAAAGAAGTTAAAAATTAATTAATTAATTAATTTAACCGAAAATCTCCATTCAAAATCTCATGTAGTTCAGGGATAGGCTTAATCCAGGTGGTCTCAGCTGACTGAGCACTGAGATATCCCAAAAACCTCAACAGCAAAACTTGGAGGGTCTTGGGAAAAATCTTTGAGACTGTGAGTGACAAGAAATGTTTGAAATGTGCTCGAGTTAAAGCTTGTTGTGTGCCGCTTTTGACAGGCAGGGACGCCTCGACAGCCACTTGAGTAGTTCACACACTGGCTTAATTCCTGTTTAGGGAAAGCGACCCTGTTTCAAATGCAGCGCCGCTCTAAATCCACTAAAACAAGCCTATTTATGCTCTCCTTGTCATAAAACAGGAAGTAGGTCAGTGTTCTTTTAGTGCAGACGACGCCCACAGTCCACTCTGAGAAGGTTGTCTCAACAGAACGTGATGTCATTTATCACAATAACCATAAATACTGTTATACTGCCCAACCCTACCTGCCACTATTGGTCTCTGCTATGTGAAACGCTTTTGTGCCCTAGTGCTTAGGGAGTTGCATTAAAAGCCAATGGGTTTGAATCCCAGGACTGCCAGTGGCACCACTGAGGTACACATAACAGAACGCAGTGTGAACAGCACAAAATAATTTCTCTGCATTTAACCCATTCAACAAGTGAAGCAGTGGGCAGCCAGGGACACAACGCCTGGGGAGCAGTGTGTGGGGACTGTACCTTACTCAAAGGTACCTCAGTGGTGCCACTGGTAGACCTGGGATTCAAACACATGAACTTTTGATCGCAGTGGCAACTCCCTAACCACTAGGCCTTCTATAGACAGAGTATTGCTTTAATGCGAACACATGTTGAGTCCAGATTAAGGGAAAGCCTCTCACCACGTCCTTCCGTGCCAGTATGACGGGCAGCCCGAAGGCTGATATTACGATGCCAGTGGTGAGAAAGTGGGCGAGCTCCCTGCAGGCGCTGCTTGAAGAATCATCTCCATCTCCACACCTGGTGGCGATGAAGTGTGGCAGCGGCGACATCACATAGAAGATCAGGACAAACAGTGGCCAGTACACTCTGTTAGGTGACAGAAACACAAGACAAGACTGAAATGCACGATCTCTCTTGCAGAGACCACTGGAGTGGACGGCACCAAGGATGGGACGGGATAGGACAGCACACTGGAGTGGGTGAAAAAAATGATAATAAAATGAAACATACCCAAACTGCTCCAGCGCACAGCCCAGCAGCAGAAATGTCAGTCCCAGGGCTCCACTGAAGGACAAGCCAACCAGAGCTGAAAGAGGACATCAACTGTTTTTATATTCCTTATTTCAAGAGTGGACGTTTGGAGACAAGTGTCAGGTTTCAGGCTTTGGCTTTGCTGCCCCCTGTAGGACGCGGTGTGTTAGGGCACCAAAAAAAGTTACTTTTGGGAAACTTATCAGAAAAACAATTGAAACGGTTAAAGATCAAGAGGACGTTTTTAATACCCAACTGGGGTAAAAGAGACACTTATTGCCTCCCATACAGAAACCAGAACAAATTAATAATACAAATAAATACAAAAACAGAATGACAATTGTTACAACAAATGCAACTTCACTATATGAATCTACAAAATAGAACATTTGAGTATTTTAAGTTAAATATCACCATAGAACTGTAAGAATCCCGAACAGTGTCTGGAAGTACGGACTCAGGTTCAGACGACTTGAACACACACTGTTTTGAAAGTTCCTAAACAAACACGCAGCGTAGAAAACGTGCAGCTATTTGCGCAAGAAAATGACAAGAAAAGAGGAACATTTTGGGCTGAAAGTCACCTTTTATCCCCGCCATTTCTCAAGAATTGCTTTCGTTTTTGTTTCTTTGTGTTAAAGCGTTCATAACACACACTTCCTATTTCCTCCCTCAGAATCTCTTAAAGGAGCAGCAGCTCCACACTACATGGCCAAAAGTATTGGGACGCCTGATCGTTACACCAACGGTGCATTCAAATACATAGACTTTATTCTTGAGTTGGTCCCCCCCTGTGCGGCTATAACAGCTTCCACTCTTCTTGGAAGGCTTTCCACAAGATTTTGGAGTTTCTGTGGGAATTTGTGCCCATTCAATCTGTAGAGCATTTATGAGGTCAGACACTGATGTTGGACGAGAAGGTCTGGCTCACATTTCCGTTCCAGTTCATCCCAAAGGTGCTGGATGTGGTTGCGCTCAGGGCTCTGTGTGGGCAAGTCAAGTTCTTCCACACTGAACTCCTCCAGCCATGTCTTTATAGAGCTTGCTTTGTGCACCGGGACACAGTCATGCTGGAATATAAAAGGTTCTTCCCCAAACTGTGTCCACAAAGTTGGTAGCATGGCATTGTCCAAAATGTCTTGGTCTGCTGAAGCATTAAGATTGTCCTTTTCTGGAAGTATGGGGCCCAGCCCAAACCCTGAAAAACAATTGTGTCCTAATACTTTTGCCCATTCTCACTTTGGCAAAACAGTGACTCACACAGGACTGCAATTAGCTATAGAAAGCAATCTGGATTTCCTGTCATATTGAGTTCTCAGTTCTGTTTATCTTGTTCGGTTAGGCCTAAAACAATTCTGTCAATATCAACCGCAAACTCTAAAAATAACTAAATATAAAGGACTGAATTAAGCTGAAGTAGTTGTCTTTTTCTCACAAATAGCAGTTACATAAAAGGAAAGAAAATACATTGAAATAAAAATAAGTTAATCAAATATATTTTTTGGTTTTCATCTTATAGAGTGTCAGTGAAATCTATGAAAGTTCAATTGTGCAGAGACCGAAGACTAGTAAACAAAGCCAAACTGTCCTGCTCTTACTGGAAACACATTTTTGGAGAGAACATGAATAAATACTGACTCTGTGTATATCCATTTTACGCTGATTAAAAAAAAAACATTAAGCCTTTAGATGAAAGTGTCTTTAAGATTATGATAAAGTTTGGTGTGCTTTTGGTCATGTGCTTTAGTTGAAATAACAGTATTGGCATTTTGTAAAACACAAACCCTTCAGAAGACTTTCATACCTGTGAGCAATTATATAAAAGAAAAATATTATATTAATATATATAC